>JACEGR010001936.1:0-145962 GCA_014170235.1 Listronotus bonariensis | reverse complement strand
TGCGAACGTAGCTTCGAAGGTGACGTATAGTCCCTTTGTCTATTCTAATTACGTGTTTAAGAAGTAATAGCGAACTTTTAATGTATGCAAAGTTGTTCGTGTGTTTCATAACTTTTGTGTCAAGCATATTTTTTAATAAATTTGTGTCTCTCTACCGCCAAGTGTGTATAATTTATCATATTGTGATTGGTATAACCCTCAAATATTGGGAACTGTTTATTTTGGCGCCAATTCTCTGAACAGACTGTGTTCCAGTATGCCGCTGTGTCGCCTATGTTTTTAGTGCCTCCAGGATTTTTTAAATTTAAGATTATAAATATCTTGATAACTTCATACCATGTCTTTACCTGAAACTAACCAAACAAACCAAAATGCTGGACAACTGTTTAAAAGGCTACTTAGATCAAACAGCACAAATATGCCTAAAGTGACTGAGACTGTCCAAAGTATATCACCGAATATTAGTTGTACCAACATCGTTCTCGATGAAGATCTAAGCACTAACAAAGAACCTCTTAATGACATCATAAGTGACTTACGAAATAAATTAGCAGATCAGCTCTGTATTAATGAAGAACTTGATCAAGAATGTAAAAGGGGAAAGAAAAAGATTGATCACTTACTAAGGGATCTCCGGAACAAAAAGAGGAAATCAAGAACCTAACTATGCTCCTGGAAAAAGTTAGGGAATCTACAGTAAATAAAGTTATAACACATTCATTAGCTACACAGACTGATAAACCTATTTCTATCTCAACAAATAGCTCAGCTACTCAAACCAATAAAACTACAACGCATTCAACGGAAACACAGTGCAACATTTTACTCACAAACAAGGATAAACCCACAACATCCATAAAATGCAGTGTGAGTGAGTCATCGGAAAAACAAAACAACAAAAAAGTTAAAACAAAAAACACCACCGAGCGGGCCCATAATCCAAATAATGAGTTGGTAAGTCCTAATTATAAAACTTATCTAACACCTACAGAAAAAAGAAAAAAAGTACTTATATATGGAGATGGTTCTGCATTGAATTGTGTATCATTGCTCAGGAAGTGTTTGAAAAATGACCAATTTTTGTCGAGGGATGGGTTAAGTCTGGTGCTCATCCTTGCTCTTTGGCGGACTCGATTTTTAGTGTATGTAAAGACTATGATGTAAATGATTCTGTTATTTTGTTTTTGGATCTTAATTATATAAAATCATTAAAAAAGAAATCAATAGATATGCTACTTTCAGTGGGTAAATTTACGAACTTAATTTTATGTCTTAAATATAACAACGCAACTTGTCATTCCACCGCTAGTCGTCTTTTGTCTTATATTCAGAACTTCTTGTTAAAAAAAACGCGTCAATTAGAGTATTATGTAATACAGCTTTAAGTGGCATATATCGTTACACAAAAGCAAAATTATGCAAGGTTATATCTGATTATGTTCTATGTAAAAATGTTTGTAAAAATATTGTTATAAAATCTGTAATCTCGAACATACCCGCGGAAGATAAAATTAATACAAATTTAAATGTGCAGGCATGTAGGGAAGAGTCAAGTATTCAAGTAGTACGAGAAACGCTTAATCAAATTGTTGATAATGCACTTAATTTATCTCTTGAAATTTCTAATAATGTAAATAACATAATAGACTTAAAAAACAAGAGCAGTAATATTGGGGAATGCAATGTAACTTTCAATTCAGGGAATATCCAGGGCATTGTGGAACAGTCTAATAATTTGGAAAAGACAGATAATTTAAGTTTAGAGCCAGAAGGCAATTGTACGGTACCAGATGTTTCTAACATGCGATTGGGTACTTTTTTATACCCAAGACTATCCCAGTGGAATCTGGAGGAAAAATAGATAAGAAAACTGTAAGACTAATTCATTTGAATGTTCAAAGCTTAACAAATAAAATTGACGAATTAGAGTTGCTTCTAGAGAAAGAAAATTTAGATATAGTGTGTGTTACTGAACACTGGCTTCGGTTTTCGGAACCAAGTAGCTTAATTATTGGAGGTTATCAGGTAGTTTCTTACTTTTCAAGGGATTTTTATGAGCACGGGGGCTCGTTGATATTGGTAAAAAAATGTTTGAAGAGCAAGTTTAAAACAAATAATTTAATAAATAATGCTGCTATTGAGGCACACTGTGAGATGTGCGGAGTTAGTTTTGATGATGTCTGTATAGTCTGCTGCTACCGACCGGGTGCTGGTAACATAGACGTTTTTCTTGACGTAGTTTTTTCAGTCTTTTCAAATATTCTTGGGCGTTACAATAAGCTTATTTTTTGTGGCGACCTAAATGTAGATTACCTTACTGAAAACAATAATAAAAGAAAGCTATGTGATTTGTTTGACTCTTTTGGACTTAATATAACCACTACAGAGCCCACTAGAATTTTTACCAATAAGAACGGTGTAACCAGTATCTCCACAATAGATTATGTAGTTACAAACATTGACAATAAAATGTATACGTGTAATATTATTAATCCACACATAAGCGATCATTTTGCACACCTTATGAGTTTCATGTTTTTGAGTGATAATGTGTCATCAAAAACATGTAATAAACAAAAAAAAGAAAGGTGCTTATCACCTAGTAATATACAGGCATTTACTAACATTATAAAACGGCAGAATTGGAATGAAATTCTATATTGTTACAAAGGAACTGATCATGTGTGGAAGGCATTTGTTGAAAATATGGTATATTGTTTGGATTTTGCCTGTCCAGTTAGGTTAAATGCTGTTAAAAATGTTAGGGCTGAAAATTGGTATACTCCCCAATTAGCACAATTAAAATTAGAGTTGGACGGATTATACTGGCAACAAAAATATATAGGAAATGTAGAACTTTGTGAAATGTACAAAGTTAAAAAAGGGAATATAAAAATAAAATTAAAATTGTAAAAAAGATTACTATAAAAATATTATTTCCAACTCCACAAATAAAAGCAAAACTATATGGAAAATTGTAAATAATCAGCTTAACGGGCAAAATTTTAATAATCACGCTATTCAGTTAACTATTAATAATGAATTAATCACTGAACCACACGATATAGCAAACAAATTTGTAAATTACTTCAGCAATGTCTCAGAAAAAAACTAATTAATAAGTATGGTACAAGTAGTACCATATGTACAGGGTGTCCCATTTTGGTTGTCCCTTATGGGAAACTTGGAAACCATAAGAGATATTAAAAATCTGATACCCCATCCTCGAGCTCTTTTTGGAAGAAAACATTTATGGTAAAAACAGATCATCGCTATCGCGAAGCGTTTCAGAGATACAGGGTGATTCTCGATTTTTCACTTTTTGAAAAGGCCCTGTAGCTTTGTTGTTATTACAGATACAGAAAACTAATTGCACATTATAAAGACACTTTTTTTCCGTAGAATCAGTGGCGTAGCCAAAAAATTTTTTGAGCTGTCATTTTTGACATATGACCCAAACATGTTTTTTTATTAGGGACACCCTATAAATGATTAGGTAATTAAATTGCTTGTTTTTTCTGATTAAAATAATATATCATAGTAGGTGGTTTAATAAATTTTTACGTCAAATATTGGAAAAATTATGATTTTAAAGACGCATTTTTTATTTTGAAATTCAAAATTTTCCTACCCTTTATTTATAAATATATAAGTATGAAATTTTGGTAAATAATATATATGATGTAGAAGATTATTAATACCAGCATAATAAAATGATACACGGTGTCTTCAAAAATTAAAACATCTTTTATTTTAAAATTTAAAAATTTCCCTATCAATTTTATTTATGAAAATAAAGCCCGATGTGAAATTTTGGTGTTTGATAAATGTCATGGTGAAGATATTGTTATACATAAAATAATGATACAGGCTGCCTCAAAGTTCAAATGATTTTTTTATTTTATTTTAACTTTAAAAATTCCTACAATTTTATTTATGAATATATAAAGGATGAAATTATGAGTGGAATAATATATATGATAAGGAAGAATATTATATATATATATATATAAATGATACTAGTGTGTACCCCAAAATTAAAAATAGTTAATTTTATTATGTTTAAATTTAAAAATTCATAGCGTCCTTGTTATGAGATTTGAAGCAAAAAATTGGTACTATATTAATTATGATAATGTTGATATAAAATAAAAATCAAAGTTATGCAGGTTGTGTCAAAATTTTGATTATTTTGGGACTTGAATTTTTGGAACTTATTTTTTGTTTTTTTTGCTCTATTGGTAAAGTTGACATGGAGAATTCATAAAAAATAAAAAAATAAAAAAATCAAAAATTAAAAAAAAACTTATATAAATTTTTAAGTTTAAATTAATATAACTTGTTTATTATTGTTACTTTGTAAATCTAATTTTTTGTTTTTTTCTACGGAAATGTCTCCTGAGCTAAGGGATGACAGATTCCTTTTAAAACAAAAATATATAAAACAATTTAAAAACAGATAGAAGCCGCAATGCGTCTTTAAAATCATAATTTTTCCAATATTTGACGTAAAAAATTTATTAAACCACCTACTATGATATATTATTTTAATCAGAAAAAACAAGCAATTTAATTACCTAATCATTTATAGGGTGTCCCTAATAAAAAAACATGTTTGGGTCATATGTCAAAAATGACAGCTCAAAAAATTTTTGGCTACGCCACTGGATTCTACGGAAAAAAAGTGTCTGTATAATGTGCAATTAGTTTTTCTCGTATCTGTAATAACAACAAAGCTACAGGGACCTTTTCAAAAGTGAAAAAATCGAGAATCACCCTGTATTCTGAAACGCTTCGCGATAGCGATGATCTGTTTTTACCATAAATGTTTTCTCCAAAAAGAGCTCGAGGATGGGGTATCGGATTTTTAATATCTCTTATGGTTTCCAAGTTTCCCATAAGGGAGTTGGTCCCTTATTGAGCAATTCAATAGTGATTACAAACACTGATGAGACTGAGATAAGAAACGTACTTAGTAACTTTAAAAATAAGAATTCTTCAGGCACTGATGGTATAAATTCTAAACTACTAAAGTCCATTGGTCAGTTGATTGGCCCCCTACTAAGTGATCTCGTAAACCTTAGCTTATCAGAGGGCGTGTTTCCTCAGGTACTAAAGACCGTAAATATAGTTCCAGTTTATAAAAAAAATGATAAAACCGATATAGAGAACTATAGACAAATAACTTTGCCATCTATATTTTCCAAAGTGCTTGAGGTAGTTGCTTATCGCCGTATAATTCATTTTGTTGGAAGATACGGCATCGTAGAAGAGTGTCAGCATGGTTTCTTCCCTGGAAAATCTACAGAGACTGCGTCATTTAACCTTTTAAATTTTATTTATAAAAGCTTGGATCAGGGAAAATTTGTTGTTTCCCTCTTTTTGATTTGTCAATTGCTTTTGACACAGTAAATATATCTTTCCTTATAGCAAAGCTTTATAATATGGGCATACGGGGTACTCTTCTTAACTGGATTGAGTCTTATATGACTGATAGAAAAATAATTGTTAAATATGGGGAGACTTTTTCTGATACTAAAGCAGTACATTTGGGAGTTCCGCAAGGTTCTGTCCTCGGGCCACTGCTTTTTATACTCTATGTTAACGATGTCTCAAACCATTTAAAAGCTAATAATCTGACAATGTATGCGGATGATTCAACAGTTGTGGTCGTGTCTGACAGCTTGGAAGAGCTTGGAGCAAGTATGATGATGGTGCAACATGACTTTGAAGTGTGGTGTCAAAAAATAACTTAATTTTAAATACAGAAAAAACAGTCATTGTAAATATGCATATTCGTAAGCCAGTACCAGACTATTTTTTGTAGAGAATAATGTAAAGGCCTCAAATTCTGTTAAATTTTTGGGTACTTATCTAGATTCAGGCTGTACTTTTGATGTGCACATTGGTCATGTTTGTGCCAAGCTAAACTCCGCATATTATGCTATTCTAAAATTAAAAAACACTTTAAGTGAAGAGAGTCTGATGACCGTTTATTACTCATTAGCTTACAGTTCTTACATACAATGTAATTGTTTGGGGTTGCAGTAGTCTATGTGAGGGAGTTTTCGTTGCTCAAAAAAGAATATTAAGACTTATTTTTAATATGGGATATGTAGACTCATGCAAATCTACCTTTATTAATAAACAAATTTTAACCTTCCCGTGCGTCTATATATATAAATGTCTTACGTTTGTAAATAAAAATAGACATCTGTTTACAAATTTAAATTTAAACAGTAACACTAGAGTAAAAGATTTGCTTTTGGTACCCAAACACAAAACTTCTTTCTATGAGCGATCGCCAATGTATAATTGTATAAACCTATACAACAATTTAGCTCCAAATCTTAGAGCCCTACGTGGTGTTAGATTTAAAAATGCTGTCAAAAAGTTTCTCATCGATGGTGCGTTTTATTCGCTAAAAGAATTTTTAGCAGGCCAAATAACTTGACTTTTAATTACATTGTTCTGGAGACTGCTATTGGTTTCTAAAATTTCTAGATAAATGATTTGCTTGTTTTATATTTGTATTGTGAGCGTTTTTTACCTATATGTGTGTATATGTTTATATTGTTTAGATTAAGTTGTATTTTATATATAGGTTTTATTCTTATCTGATATGTTGACATTGTATGTAACAACATACAAAATTATTTGTCTTTGTGTTTTTGTATCTGATTTATTTGGTTTATAATTGACGAACCTATGTACATATTATGTACTTATTTGGAAATAAAACATATTCTATTCTATTCTATTCTATTCTATTCTATTCTATTCTAATTGTCTTAATTTTCGACTTATTGATAATAAAAATAAGCCTTTAATCAATTACGAAGGGAACTTTTAGATTTATACAATTAGAAAGACAACTTAAAGGTTTAAAATACAGGGTGTTCCAACTCTATAAGCGAAATAATTTTGCCCCTGTACAAGATACATAAATAAACTTAAATTAAAAAATGTTTATTTGGATGGAATGGCAAGTGCTTTTTTTTAATGGAACACCCTGTATATTTTAACAAATTTTGTCTCTGTATTAAATTCTACATTAAAAATGTATAACGCACTATATGTCAATTATTGCTAATTTCTGAGATATCAACAGTATGCTGCTGTATTAAATTGAAATAAGGAAAGAAAATAATATTTTAGTTTTAATTATTATTAAATAATTCTGCCTAAACTAAATTGCTAAAATACCTATAAGTAGTTCTTACAATGAAAGGTAATTAATTACATGTTATTATATTTTTGTCACTCTGACAGTGACATTATTATTTAAAAATCATTAAAACCAAAATATTATGTTCCATTTTCACTTTTAATTGTTATTAGTATATCTGCATACTGTTGATATCTCAAAAACCAGCAATAATTGAAGTATAGTGTGTTATAAATTATTGATGTAGAATTTAGTTAAGTCAAAATTTGTTCAAATATACAAGGTGTTCCATTTAAAAAACTTGTCATTAAAATGCTTATTTTTAAGACACCTTGTATATTAACTGGTGCTGTCAATAACAACAGTGTATTCAAATAAACATTTTTTTATTTTAAGTTTATTTTTGTATCTTGTACAGGTGCGAATTTATTTCATGTATAAATAGAGTTGAGTCACTCTGTAAACTAAAATGTAACAATAATTCATTTAAAACTTATTATTGAATAAGCTTCGGAAAATCTTATTTCTACACCAATAAAAATTAACTCTGTGCCAAATTTATATAACTTCTAGCGATTCAATAAAAATGAAATTTTATTTAAGATCAAAATTAAGAAACACAATAATGCAACATGGTTAATCAGATGACAAATGCGGGTATCGAGATCTAAAATGGCAAAAAATATTTACCATGTTAACAGAAATTACCCGATTTTTTTGTGTCTTGGCAAGAAGTCAGCACTTTAGCAGTCAGTGTTCGAAGAAATTTTATAAAAGCCACAAAACTTTAGTTCCTGGCTATTTAGGACTGTAAGCACAACAAAACTGACTTTGTACATTTTTCTCCATGCAGAATTTTTAATGCAATCTATAATGACAACCATTAACACGCTTGGCACAAGTTGAATACTAACTGCAACAACAGCAAACAAAATATGACTTAAAAATGTCATAGTGCTCTAAAGGGTTCAAAACATTCCCGACGAGAGCGCTTAATTTTAATCGCTAAAAGACAAAAGGGGCATTCGATAGTGACTGGTGGGACATTTGACGTTGGAATTTTTCTAATTAATATAATAATGTGATTGAAACTTATACTATAATAAAATATATCATATATTATAAAATAATAGCTAATTAACAACATCTCTTTGTAACAAACCTTGATTACTTAAATTGTCACTTGACCGAGTGTGACTGGTGGGACAAGTACCAAATGTGTACATGAAGTTGTTTATTAAGAATACGTTTATATTGTGTTTACCTTAGAAACATTATTATCTATGTATTTAACTAATAATTATTTAGAATAAATAAGAAAAAAATATATAATAAATACAAGGTGGCCATTTGAAAACGAAACAGAGCATTTTTTGGCCACTCCAGGTCATATAAGGAACAGACACGTCAATTTTTGTTTTAAGGGGGAAACCTTTTTTTGTCATTTTCACTCCCTGAACTGCAATCCTCTAGTAGGGGTAAGACACCCACAAAATCTTAAATAGAAAAAGGGGTCGAGTGATACCATATTTTGAAGGTCTCTCGACCCTAAATTCAACTGCCAAGTTTCTGCTATTATTTTTGTTGATATTACAGTTTTTTTTTAAATGTTAGTCATTTTTCCATTTCGCGTAGAATGCCCCAAAAGCAACTGTTTAGTCAGAAGTTTGAAATTCTGTGGCGACTAGATTTAATCAACATTTTAAATGTTTTAAGTAAATATAGGTATAAATTAAAGAAAGACGCAAAAAGTTTAAAAAGAACCCCTGAATGACATTTCCCACTAGCAAATTATTTTACTTTTAAATGTAGGGTACGATTCTTTTGGCTGAGATATTATTTTTTTGCTAAATTAAATGCTGTGGCGTCCGAAGCTCACAAAAGAAAATTCTCTTTCACCAACATGCGAGATACAGAAAAGTTTCATTTTTAAGCTGATTTTTATTTATGGATATAATGTAATATAGTATTTTTTTGGTTTATGATCGCTGTTTTTCAATTTACTTCCAACTAATCTAGAATTTATGTCTTGAAATAAAGTACACATGTAGGGTTTTAAAATTTATTTATTTTATTGGTTTATAATACAAACAAAAAAACAAAAATATATAAATATACATTTTTTTTAATTATTTTAGTGGCTGGGCATTATGGGGTAACAGCATTTGGCCTCAAAGAGAACCTATTTTAAGATATTGGCATCAACTAAGAGGATCAATAAAATAATGGAGATGTTTTTAATGAATCGACAATGTTATGTTGTGTATATAAATTATTTATTATTATACTTATTGTTTCCAATAAAAATTATTGAATTATTTTAAAATAGTTTGCTTTTGTGTAAATAAATTATACAAAAATATTTATAACCAAAAATAATATTTTATTCCCCTAATAACAGAATTAAACATTATCATCAATATATTTACAACTTTTAAGTGTCCAGAAAAATCGTAGTTATTATAATTGCAGACCTGTCAATTATATTACTGAACCCAATTTGTGAATTTTTTAGTAAAATTTAAAATAGAAAAATTAAATTATTATGATGCTGCATGTTTTATTGTTCTGAGAATTTGTTTCGTAAGGTAAAGTAATAATTGACGAGTGTATAGAACATTTTAATTGAACTCAAGAAACATCGAAATATGTATTTAAAAAACTAAGGCCTAATGATTTAATGTAGCCAATAAAATTAACAATATTTTGTACATGCCATTAGAAAGGAATTAAGTGTAAAATTGATGATAGAGTTGACGGTACTTCAGGTTAAGCCGAATGTTATTACAACAAATTGTCTGTAAACCTTTGACTAAACTTGTGAACTTGATATTAAATAATGGAACTTTCCCCCAAATCCTTATGACACCAAATGTTGTGCCTGTACATAAGAATGAGCGAGATAAGGTAGAGAATTATAGGCAGATTTCCTTGTTGGGCCTGTATTCTAAGGTCCTAGAGAAGGCAGTTTATGATATGATTATTGATTATGTAAAAGAGTTTAAAATAATACATGCATGTCAGCATGACCGGGTAAATCCATTGAGCATGGAAAATAATGTTGTCTCCCTGTTTTTCCACTTGTCTATCGTTTTCGATACTGTGAATAAACGGTTCTTGCTATCA
This sequence comes from Listronotus bonariensis, assembly GCA_014170235.1. NCBI lineage: Eukaryota > Metazoa > Arthropoda > Insecta > Coleoptera > Curculionidae > Listronotus > Listronotus bonariensis. The sequence goes on along the minus strand of JACEGR010001936.1, from coordinate 135,668 downwards.
AAATTATACAGTGTTAGGAAAAATTACCAGAACGGTCGATTATCTCAAAATATACAAGAGTTACCAAAAAATGTTTCATATAAAAGTTGTAGGGCTGTTAAAAATCTACATATCTATGATAAATTAAAATCTACAGGGTCTCCCACAAAGTTGTAGAGAATCATAGATATGTTTTTTAAACGGAACACCCTGTATATTATTATTAATTTTGATTGCTGACTCTATTCTAAGCATTTTTTGTTAACTATATGTTTTACTAGTTTCCTAGAAAACGACATATCTAATAATTACGGATACCAATGCGATATTCGAACATAGCCGATAGCCGTATTTACCTGAGCAACAAATAACTAGTTAATAATAAGTAATCAATAGTTTGACATCTGAAAGTTAAATTCTGACAGAAATAAGCAAAAAGAAAATAGCATGGCCTTTCTACTTACTGAAACAGAGAGAATTGATGTTTTAATTTTAAGGGGGTGTGGTGATAAACAGAGATCATATCAGGAGGTATGTGCTATTTACAATAATTTGCATCCAGACAGGAATATTAAAAAAAAGCAGTTTTTCGAACTGTCCAACGTTACAGAACGACTGGTAGTGTAAAAAACCGGCCACGATCTGGAAGACCTAGGACTGCTACCTCCGAGGAGAAAAAATTAGATATTCTGCTTGCGCTAGAAGAAAATCCCAAACAATCCACCAATCAGCTTGCTTTAGACCATGAGATTGATCAAAAATCTGTATGAACCATTCTTCATAGTGAGAAAATGCATCCATATAAAGTTAATGTTGTACAAGAACTTTTTGATGTTGACTGTGACCGCAGGCTAGAATTTTGCGAAATAATGACTAGAAAGATTGAAGAGAACCAGCATTTTTCAAACAATATTGTGTTTTCGGATGAAGCCACCTTTACCTTACACGGAATGATCAATCAGCAAAATAACCGCTACTGGGCGCGAAAAACTAAGACTGAAAATTGTCAATGAAAGTGCCAAAATATCAAGGAAAATGGTGTTAAATACCCAAAGACATTTTTGCGAAAATTTGTATCATTGTCAGGTAGTAAATGGGGGTCATTTTCAACACTTATTAAACTATAGAGCCGTTTTACCACGATTTGTTATTGTTTAAAGATAGCTTATTAAATTGTTTCTTGTTTAAAGTTAGCCCATTAAATTGTTTCTTGAAATTTATTTTGTGTTTTATAACTGATCAAAATGTTATGATATCTAGGAAACTAATGAATTTAGGTATAACATATGGTTAACAAAAAATGCTTAGAATAGAGTCAGCAATCAAAATTAATAATATACTCCATTCCATTTAAAAAAACATATCTATGATTTTCCACAACTTTGTGGGAGACCCTGTAGATTTTAATTTATCATAGATATGTAGATTTTTAACAGCCCTACAACTTTTATATGAAACATTTTTTGGTAACTCTTGTATATTTTGAGATAATCGACCGTTGTGGTAATTTTTCCTAACACTGTTTAATATGGGTATAAGAGGTTTATTATTAAGTAATTTAGTAAAATACGTATATAATGGATGTTTTTCTGGTTCGAAGTCTGTTGATATTGGTGTACCGCAGAGATCGGTACTAGGACCTTTCCTATCATTCTGTATACCAATGATCTACCTGAAAATGTACCATGTGATCACATAACGATGTACGATTAATATGGTGCGTGACAGTGTGAATGCCTGGTGTAGAAAGAATGACCTAAAACAACTTTTATGAATATTTTTAATAGAAAGCAAATACCAACCGATTTCGGTTTGCTCAGTGATGTTGAGTTTTCAGGTCAGACCTAATTCTTGGTCACTTATATCGATTCTCGGCTAACATTCACTCCCCACATCGACCATATTGTTGCAAAACTAAATTCAGCGTTTGTTGCTATTCTTAACCTAAAACACACTATCGATTAGAATGCTCTGCTTTCCGTCTATTATTCACTGACAAACAGTTTCATGACAGGTAATGTCGTTTCTTGTGGTGCGAGTGTGGTCGTGTTTTTGTTGGACAAAAAAGGATTGTTAGGCTTATTTTTAATCTTGAATTTAGGGAGAGTTGCAGGGAAACTTTTATTACTAGAAGGATACTTACATATCCTTGCATATATATGTATAACTGTGTAATGTGTACAATTTGTAAATAAAAATTGGTCAAGGTTTATAAGACTTGGTGCTTCTAATGTTTACTCAACACGTGGAGGTTTTTGGAAGTGCCTTTGTATAGGACTGCACTTTTTGAGATAGGTCCTTTGTATAGCTGCATTAGACTTTACAATGCTCCGCTTTACGATATAAGAATTTTATGTGAGGGAATATTCGAGCGGTGGGTTAAGGCTTATTTTTTGGCTAAATGATATTATTCAATACGCGAATTTCTAACGGCTAATTAGCTACAAATGCATGACCTTCTCTAATCACTCACCATCTATATCTTTTGTCTTTTTTTTCTTTTATTGCATGCTGCCCACTGTATCAGAGGCTATGAAATTAAGCTTTAAATGTTGATATTTTTCTTTTTATTCTTTGTCTACTGTTAATTTATTACATTTTTATGTTTACATATTTTAAGCATTTATTTATATTTAGGTATAGATCTTATACAGGGTGATCATTTTTAGGTCGGCACTATTGCTAACTTCTTTATTATTGGAAATACGAAGTTGGGTAAATTAGCAAAGTAGTAGAATTTTTTCCGCTGAATAACATGCTGCCAACAAAATCCAAATTGAACATTGGGTTTTTGATTTATTGCATAAAATAAACTTTTTTAATGGAACGCCCTGCATATTATATCACCATTTGCAAGATCTATTAAAGACCATTACAAAAAGTTCATGTGTTATATCTTTTAAAATAGTTTCGGAAATATGGCCATCTTCGAGGATTTGATAGTAAACTGGCATTTTTTAAATATAAAACCCTGTATATTGCATCACCAATTGACATATATTTTAAAGAGCTTTAAGAAAATACCACATTTGATATGTATATCTCTTATAGTCTTGGAAATATGGCCATCCAAATCTGAAATTTATGTTACATTTTCATTATCTCTACTGCTTCATGCACACTAAGTTTAGTGTCAAAGATAAAATAGGCATTATATCTTCTATTTTTTAAATTGTACACCACACATCCAGTAGCGTACCTTTTTTTTTTGTTAGATATATTCCTTCAATTGCCGCTTGAGACGCCACTGGACCTATTAAATGTAATTAGGTTAGTGATAAATTACCCCCTTAATGCCATAAATAAAATTGCCAGATTAAAACAAAATTTGGTAAAGGATATTTAGGATATTTTAAAAACCTTTTTCTTACAAGTTTTACTATCTTAAGAACGAGGAATTTGCGGACCCATGTTTATATGAATTTTGTTCATATCTTTAATAGTAGAATCTGCCCCTAATAAAAAATATTTAGGTAAATCACAAAAACATCAAAGAAGAAAAAACTGAAAAAAATCAGAATCATGTATCAACCAGTGACAGAAATAAATAAAGAATAAATTAAAAATTTACTATTTTTATTACTCTTTTGTAACAAAAATATTATTAAACTCTTATATAACTCAAACTGTCAGTTGTTCCAATTCCTTTAACAAATCTGCTTCTGCTTTAATTTTTGCCAACTGATTGACTTCGAGAGATTTTCCAGAGGCTTGTTCCTTTTTAAGCTTTTCTATAGCATCAAGTTTCTAAAACAGTTTTGGTTATTTTTTATTAACTTTTGTTAAGGGTTTATGGTAAATTACATAACGATACCGTAATTTGCAAATCAGCTTACTCAATAATCACAATCAAGTTTACAAGAGAGACAAAAATATTTTAGAAATAACATTAAAATAATTTAAGATATGGTTTTTTAACATTTGTTAAGTATATTTTATTGTGGTTGAAGTTATTTTAAATAAAAAAAATATATATTTTTTAGTTTATATTTTATAATAGTCCGAGTAACTACAATCATATTGAAGTAAAAAGTTAGCTGATTTGTGAATTACGGTATCAATAAAGCATATTTTTAACATATTTGATATTTTAACTAATGTTTGAGAATATCATTATTAACCTTGCTATTACACTAAGCCTTAAGTTTGTTTGTTTTTTTTTTATTGAACTTATGTTACTCTTTGATTAAGTTAAATAATATACGTTTTTTCTCGCAAGTGCATCGGTGACTAATTTTGACTTACTGGCAAAGAGACAGAAAGTAAACAAAATGAAATGTGGTATGTAAGTAAGTGGTTGAGATATTATACCTTTTTAATATTTTTAAGTTTTTTGTCAAGCTCCGGGTCACCAGTTAAATTGATTTTGACGTTGCTAACTACTGGTTTTTCATCTTTTTCACTCTCTCCTTCACCTTGTTTCGCTTTTTTAGCTTCTCTTTTCTTTTTATTTTTTAATGCTGCTTTAGATGGATTTGATCCTAAAAAATAAAAATAAACATTAATATAGTACATTATATCTTTTAGAGTAGATTTATTTTTAGAATTCCAATCAGACAGACACGAGACCAAAGATTGTTTCTTGAGGGTTGGCACGAGACCAAAGAATATTTCTTGAGGGTTGGCATCAAACTAACTATGGTTCAAATTGTTTTTTAGATCGCATAATGAGGAATTACAATGCTTACTATTCTGACCTCGATTTTCCCAAAGTATGTTTTGTTTTGAAAATAGTATTGTAAACAATGTTTATTTTTAGTTTCATTATAAAGGGTTATTTTTAAGTTGACATTTTCCCCTATTATATAAAACTGCAAAATGTCGTTAGGTTTAATTCATTATTTTTGGGTGTTAAATTAAAATTGAAGAGGCATCCAATACCTACAATTTTAGTTAAAACAATGTAATTTTAATTTTCAATACCAATCTTCATTTTAATATCTTTTTTAGCTGAATTTTAAAAGTAGGTTTTAAAATAATAACACAATAAAATACAATTAAAAATATTTGACAAACTATAATATTGATTATACCCATTATTAAAACCAGGTAAATTAAGTGAAAAAAGTATAAAATAGGGATAAACAAATAAAAAAATATTACTAAATTAACTCTTTTGTTGTAAAATGTCAAATTTCAGATATTGAATGCTCATTCAATTTAAAAAAAAACTTTTATTTTACACTTTGCTAAATTATTAAATGTAAGCTCAGTTTTCTCTTAATCTATTTTAATATTTTTATTTCTCAATACGAATTTTGTTTTCCCAAGAAGTAAAAGCATTTGCCATACGCCATTTTATTAAACATACATACATAACAATTTTTGGCCCATTTATGCTATTGTAAAGTCCATCCGTGGACATACTGTATCCTATTTAACAAAAAAGTACATACCAACTGTATGAGCTTCCTCATAATCTTCATGGAGTTTAAAGTTCACAGTTGGTCGATTTCTTGCAGACGGAGGACGGTAAGCTTGTTTTGATGCTTGAGGTTGGGTAGGAGCAATACCTTCAACTTTTTTGGTTGAAATTTGTGGTTCTTTAAAGGTTTGTTTGGGGAACGGCTACAAAAGTATTGCATATTATCAGATTTATTTGACGTCTATATCCAAGCCAGGTCGGTTAGTTTAAAACCGTTATAATTTAACGCTAGTCCAGTATGAAAATGAAAGAAAAAGTCAAAGCAAACGAATATTTTATGCAAAAATTAAGTGACCTGAACTACCTCGCCAGTGTAAGTTACGACTTTGCCGCAGTGTACACTTTTGTAAAGCATTTAATTCTCAAAAAATTCCTTCTTTGGACGAGACGATAACATCAAAAGCTGCTGAGCTATAAAATTAAAAAAGAATGGAAAGTTGACGTGCTTTTCACATGGAAAATCTTCAAACGCTTTAGGCGAGTACTTAATATTAATATTAAGGGCTAAAACTATCAGGGATTTTTTTGGAGGTATTTCCAACAAAATTTCACGATTGGACCGAAAAAAAGGTTGTCGCAAAAAAACACCTTAAGGTGTATTATTCCTAAAAATACACCTAATTAACAATAGTAGAAAATATTTACCTTCCATGTTACATCATACAGTTCTTCACCTTGCGGCCAATTATTCTCGTAAAGGAGAGATCCAGAGTAATGCCATATTTTAAAGCCATTAGCCGTTCTTAATCTGGGGGCTGTAGTTGCTGTTAAAAAGTGTTCCCCATCAGCAGCCCACTGCAGAAGAGTTGAATCAGATGCTTCACATTCGCCTTAAAAAAATACAATAATTTTTTATTATAAGTAGGTATAGTAATTGGTAAAAAAGATCTTCTCTAAATTTTCTTTAGGACTCTTTTTGAGTATATAACAATAAACTACATTTTTTCATACCTATTTTCTTTTTATTTAAAGCATCCCATATTTCGATTTGACCACGAAGGTTACCAAAACCACCAAGGAGTAATATATTACCATGTGGATTATAATAGATAGAATTCTTGGATACTACACCCAATTCAAAACATGGTTCACACTGTAGATTAAAAATAGTGGCCCTGGCTGGCATAAATCCATATATAACACAAAATTCTTGATTTTTAGGAGACCATTCGACGCTATATATGGGCCCTTCCTTCTCTTAAAAGCAAATAAATAAAAATACAACATAATAATTCAAATATTTTTACAACACATATTCGTTTATCAAAGTAAAGGGACGCATGTCGTTTTGAATCTACGATATAATGAGCTTTAGATTTTAAAGACACAAATGAGCACTTTAACATGCACTCATGGACAAAAAAACGGACAAAAACAATTTTGTTTAAATTCACTCTGGAATAATTTTTTGTTTTTTTGACCGACTTTAATTATCATTTGGTCCAATTGTAGAAGCATAAAAAAGTAATTAAAAAGTCCTATCATTACTTGGAAAACTTAGGTGTAAACTAAAATAAATGTTTTTTTATAAATAAGTGATTTTACTTTTTATATGCATACAATATCAAGTAAAGTTTAAAAATTTATATAAGTAGTAACATAAAAAGTAACGATTTACTCAACAAAAAGTTAAATGTTGTATTATTTTTTAAGCTATTTAAATAAGTAGTACTAAATTCATAACCAATGTATTTTTTTAATTTCCCAATATAACATTTTCGTAATTTTAAATGTCCCTGTATATTATATGGTGATTCTTTTAACGCTTTTATTCTAATTTTTTTTTGCTTAATTGTTTTTTTTAATTTAATTTTTTTTGTAACATTACCCTTAATTTTCTCAAGAAACCATAACCAACAGCAAAAAGAAATTATTATAGGCTTTTGATTACTATTTTACGCTTTTTTATTAGGTAATCTCAAAAATATGTTTTCCTGATAAGTAATATTTTCGCGATTTTGAATTACCCTGTTTATCCTACGGCAAATTTTATTATAGCTTTTAGCATTTTAATTAGCAAAAAATTTTATAAAAACTAACCTTTTTTTCGAAATGTTAAAAATAAAAAACTTTACAGATATAGGGACGTCCATTAATTACGTGATGTTTTTTAAACAAAATTTTGGCCCCTCCCCCATAGTGATACTTGGTGAGCTTTAAAACTAACCCCATTCCCTATCACATGTGTTTTTTGGTAAAAAATATATTATTATTCTTATTACAATATTATCTTTAAATAAAAGTAAATTTAATCTACTTCTAGAAAATAAAGAACCGTTATAAAAATATTTAGATAGACATTAAAATTGCAGGCTTTAAAAAAAAAATAAATACACGTGATATTATTCCTATATTCCCCTCCCCTTTCCAAATGGTTCAACATTTATGGCCGTCACTATAAACTGATTTATACGTTCTGACTTCTTTATTATATATCAAAGAAAGAACAAATATACCAAATTAATACTTAAGATCAAATTACTTACTCATTGTCACCATAACTGTTTGACCATTTAAACCAATAAAGTGTAAGCCTTGTTTTCCATAATATGAACCACCAGTCTTATCCACTTCAGTTGAAGTCAAAAGTAAAGCATTATTTCCTTTTGAATTCCAAATAAATTCCACCTTGTCAGCTTGAAAGAAACTCTTATTGGCTATAGCTTGTTGGTTTTCAAAATTTGGATACTTAAATAATCTAAAAACTCCAAATTTGGTAGCAATAAAACATGCAATATGAATTTATTTCCAAATTTTAACAATAGAAATATGGAATGACCGACTAAAAAAAACTTCTAAATAACCATCGGGGCGAAAAGAAAAAAAACATAATTTTTACATTCAGGAAACTAGCTGCTTTGCATCTTTTTACATAAATTGTTTTCTTGGCGATATAAACCATTCTATTTCAGCACTACTAGCGGTAAAAATCTATAATTGTGATGTCTCCGTGCAGATTATTCTCACACCTTTTTAAAAAATTCTCTTAGAAGTCTAATTTTCTCTGAGAGAGAAAGAAAGTCTTATTATTTGTGAATAAAGTTAAATGATTTCCGAAACTTTGGACTTTTGAATCAGGGTTTTAAGGAGTTAATAAGAGTTAAAAAGCATGAAAAAGTCTTATTTATCCTTTATTTCTCTGAATTGACGGAAAAGTTCGAAATTCAAAAAATATTTAACATTTTTTTTACAAGGTTACCATCCTGTATCTTGTGAACGAGAAATTGGCTAACTCAAATTTTTAATGTTGAATCTGCGCTTACATTTCTTAGTAACATTCTGTAACACACTGTAGAGTTATTGTATAGGAGGAACGTTTTCGAAAAATAATATTAGGTTAGCTGTTTTTTAATATGTTGTTCTCCTTCCTCTTCTGGATAGATCCTGGGCTGTCTGGCTGACCGTAGTGGTAGCGTTTATTAGTTCGCATCCTACCTGTACAGGAAATATTCCAAGGTTTTGAAAACATTTTAAGAATTTTTACTTTTTAATTTTCTGCCTTTAGATAGGTTTACCAAACATATTTTTTTATTGCCAGACACTTTTATCATTCCTAATTTTACAGTCGTTCCCCTTCTAACTTTTGAACCGTTCGGTATATTTTGTTGTTACTGGGAACGATAATATAAGACCAAGTTCTGCATTTTTTGACATATCAGTGACAGCTTTAAATAACAAGGTCTTAGCTGGGCGCCAACGCAACCGCTACCACTAACCAGACAGCCGAGGATCTACCCGAAAGAGGAGGGAGAACAACATATTATCAAAAAATCAGCCAACCTAAAATTCTTGTTTTTCCGACGTTGCTACCGCCCGGACTATTCAATTTAAAATTTAAGAAATATTGTAGATTCTTTTGAAAAAATAGCGAAGTTTAGGACATTTTTCATATTGCTACCATTATCCTATTTTTGAAAATAACCAAAGTTGCCTGGACAAGTCAATTAGCTTAAGTTCATATTTGTATATTTTATTAATGAGAAATATTTTAATTATACAAGGTGCCAAGCAAAGAATGGTAAACTTACAAAAAACTAAATGTAAAAAAAAATGGAACACCCTGTATTGTTTTCGATAATTGCTTTAGGTATTTTATTGCATATTTTTGTAAGGTTGTCCTATACCTAAGTCAAGTAATTTTTAAAATATTTTCAATTTAATTTTATTTTTTCCAAGAAAATATTGACGTTAAATTATGGTAGCTGTGGAAATAATATGAAACAAAATAAGTCATAGCATTTGAGTCATAGTAAATTATTTTTTGAAAACGGAAATTGATGACATGATTTACACTTTCCAACAAAAGTATTGCACATGCTCGATTTTTTCTATAGACTTCAATAAAAAATTGCTTTAAATTAAATAGTAGTATCTCTTTTAATACATAAGTTATTAAGATAATTTAAAAAGAAAACGTTTAAAAGGTAAAGCTATAACATTAGCGTAAACGTTGTTATTTACTGTTAACAATACATCCTAGAGGGTGATTAAATTATTTAAAAAAAATGAATAAGTTTTAATCGCCCTGTACGATGTGCTGTTAAAAAAGTGTAAACAAATATGTAATTATAAAATATCAAAAATTAATAAGAGAATAATTTAATTACAAATGAGATTACTTCCTTTCACCTGCACAACATACAGGGCGATTAAAGATTGTTCATTTTTTTCACAAACTTTTAATAACCCTGGAGGATGTATTGTTAACAGTAAATAACAACGGTTACGCCAACTTTATAGCTTTACCTTTTTCTAACATTTTTGTATTAATTGTCTTGATAACTTAATCATTAAAAGAGATACGCCCATTTAAATTAAAGTCATTTTGCATTGGAGCTTATGGAAAAAATCGAACATGTGCGATTATTTTGTTGGAAAGTGTATATCATCAGCAAAGCAGCTTTTACACCTGACAGGTTATTGATCAATTAATTGAACAAATACCTATTTGTTTAAGTGACTTAACATGCATAAAGTAGTCAAGACTTTTCTCAATTTATTGATCAAGTAGTTGCCCAAGTAAAGTTCCATTTAAAAAGAAAAATTACTTATTTTTTTACTTCTCCATCAAGATAGCCAATCGATGTGTTTTAGCTTAAAGAATTTAAAAATCGCGATAAAAAAATAATTGAATGGTAAAACAAGAGACTTACGCTATAAATTTTGCATTTTTTAAATGGAACACCCTATTCATCATTACATTTTTGCATTTTATGGTCAATTCTAACTGTCTTTTTTTAATAGGGGTTCTATATGTCTATCTTTAATTTTCTTAAAGTTATTGACGCTTAGACAGCCAAATTTTCGGCTTTTATATTTAATTAAATAGGTAAAGGACCTACAGACTCATAATGTGACAGTTTAAGTGTCAATAACTCAAAAACAGTTAGAGATAGACATATAGAACCCTTATTAAAAAACACTTAAAACTGACCATAGAATCAAAAAATGTAATAAAAATTAGGGTATTTTAATTAAAAGATATGATATTTATGGCGTAAGTCTTTTGTTTTACATGCAATTGTTTTTAGTTACGTTGTTCAACTTCCTAGAGCTAAAAGACATCGATTGGCTATCTTGAAATTTTTAAATAATACATACGAGGAAAGTAAAAAATAAAAAACATTTACCCTCTTAAATGGAATATCCTGTACAGGGTTTTCATTTATATTTTGCCCCCACTTTTAACTATAAGCAGAAAGGATAGATAGATATATTATCTTTTGAGCACAAAAAAACAAATGAACATCAAAAAGTCATGAAAAATGAAGGGTTAATTTTTTTAAAAGGAACACCCTGTATATTATGCCACCATTAAACAGGTCTTTTAAAAAGCTTTACAAATATACCACATTTAATATATCTCTCTTTAATAGTTTTCGAAATATGACAAATTATATCTGAAAAATATTATTACTATTATACCTACCTACAGCACTAAGGTGAGACTACAGATGTAATGGAAATTATACCCAGATTTAAATGACCATATTTTCGAAACTATTAAAGATAGATATATTAAATGTAGTATTTTTGGAAAGCTCTTTAAAATACCTTTTAAATGGTGACACAATATACAGGATGTCCCATTTTAAAAAGTTTAACTGTTCATTTTTCTTAAGTTTTTGACGTTCATTTGTTTATTTTTAAAGCTCAAAAGATAATAGATGAAAAAGTATGAAACTTTTATACAGGACGTTTTTTTCTATCCTTCTTGCTTAAAGTTAAAATTGGGTGGTAAAATATAAATGAAAACCCTGTACATACTTGAGAAGATTGGCACTTGTTCTATTTTTTATTTTATGGTTCGAATATTATTGATATGAAAATATCAAAAACACATAGGTAATATACTCATCATAAAAATTCAATTAAGTTAGCCGAACGGTAAAATTAAAAATAAATTGATCAATAACTAGGAGTGTGTAAAAGCGCCAAATATGTTCATTTCTTAATCAACTATTTGACCAAGTAATTGAACAAATTATTGACCCATAACTTGGTATGTGTAAAACAAATGTTTAAAAATCGTTTCGCTTAAAACCTGTACCTGTAAATATAATTTTTGATATGGTTTAATAAATGTAGGAAAGGTTCCCCTTTAACGGGTTACGTTGTCCACCGTCCTGATTTCTAAATGCAACCTCTAATTGGTCCGATATCTATGACTTAGTACAAACATTCAAGCTAAAACCTAACCTAGCTGATTTTCACTCCTCGAAACCGCTTTTAATCCTTCACTCGTCGAGACACTCTTGGATACAAGTTGATGTAATTTTCCTTCTATAAAAATTAAAATGTAAGTACCAAACATTTCTTTTTATCTTTTTGAAATCCCACGAAGGCACATGCCTAAATACCAGAGTACCGTGGGTGTCTGGTTATTACATGTTTAACCCATCCTTCCCCCTGTTCCGTCGACGTTGTCCAAGCACTAAAACATGCAGTTATGCATTTCCCTTTTAGACAACGCGGTAGTGCCACCACGGACGTTATTTTTAAATAACTACTACCTAAATACAGTGCTTGTCTAAATTCAGGACCCCCTTCTAAATTTTGAATTATTTGTTATTTTTTTATGAAAATTTAAGGACTTTAGTGAAACAACATAAACCAAATTTTAAAAGGAAATGACAGATATAAATGTTAAACTGATAACTGGGCGCCATTGTGAAAAAAATTAAATGGAAAGGGGCTCTTGTGGCACTTCATTTTAAACCTCCTGACGAGTACTTTATAATCCCAGAATATAAAGTCAATACCGTTACCTACTACAAAATGGCGGTACTTTAAAAATTACCTGCATACCTTATTTGGATGGCCGTATTTCCGAATCTAATAAAATTAGATCCACTCAATGTGGTATTTTCTTAAAGCTCTTTTAAGGATTTATTTTATGGTAATAATGGTGACTCTATACAGGGTAGAACAAAAAGTATAGATTTTTTATGATGCACCCTGTATATGATTGTACCATTAAAAATATATCTAAAAGACCTTTAAAAAATGCTACATAAGATATCTACCTTTATTAGTTTTGGAGATATGGCCATCCAAATCAGGTGTTTAGGTAATTTTTAAAGTAGTAGTATTAACTTTATATTCTGGGGTTATAAAGTACTTGTCAGGAACTTAAAAATGATGTGCCACAAGATCTTCCTTTCCATTTAATTTTTCTTTTCAAACTGGCGCTGTCAGTTTGACATTTATAACTGTTATTTTTTGTCTAAAATTTGGTCTATGTTGTTTTACTAAAGTCGTTAAATTTTCATGAAAAATTAACAAACAATTTAAAAGTTAGGGGGTCCTGACTTTAGACAAGCAATGTATGTCTCCCCTGCTGGGAATCGAACCGGGGACTTCTGGCTTTGAAGACCACTGCGCCACAGGGGTGACATAATTAATAATTTACATCATTAGTATATCAAAATGTAGATTATTAATTGTATTTAATTGTGTATCATTAAAATATTATATTTTAAAAGATTTTTAAAAAATTGCAATTTTAAAGAAAAACTTTCGTTATTGGGCAAGACCGCTGAGAGAAAATTGCTCTGGCCAAGGTGACACCAAAAAAATATTTGTGATTTAGCTCTCTTGATATATAATATTTTGTTAAAAATAAAATTAGTTTAATTTATCTTACAGTTTAGCCTATTCGTATATGAACTGTGTTAAAAATCTTTTAATTTTTTATGCTGGGTGTTATCTTTTAGTGTTATGCCCATAATTTTATTAATTAAAAGAATGTGAATGTTTAAAAATGTTTTATTTTACAGTAAAAAATTAAATTGTGTCTGTATGTGTGTGGATAAAAAACTTATTTTTGGTTACCGCTTCTAAAAAAAGTTGCAAAGTTGTCTCAAGGGCGCAACATTTACTCTTTGCTTCACTTAAAAACAATCCTTGATCCGGCACTGGGTGGCCTTGTCCACCCTAGGTGGCCGGCATTATCCAACCTACCGGCCATCTCCGCCAATTGGTAGTGTTTTGAAAACAAAGTTTTTACTGAAATCGTTTACTTATCCAGAAGATAAGCATACCCTATTATAAAGATTAGACTTATATATGTTACTGAAACTTCATAATATTTAAATTTGCTTTAGGAAGTGGGGTTGCCAAGACCTCCCTACATATAAATATTAATAAGCATAATAAATATGTCTTATTATTAAAAAATAATAATAATAATAATAAATAACAATGGTAATACCTGCCAAAAGATGGTTGTCCTGGACTCCCCAAAGTGTGACATAAAATAAAATAAGTGCCAACATTTGGTGATAATTTGTAGGATGCTACCTTGTGGTCTTTGGTTCGAGTTACAATTTTCTCAAAATTAAGGTCTTCATAAAAAACTATATCTGTGTTTACTAATCTGGTAAACAGTTTTTCATCATTACTCCACTGCGGTTCCCTTAAAATAAATACTGTTGGTAGTAAAACATAAAAATAAAATGTTAAATTACTTACCAATTCACTTGTTTCTTTTGTGTAAAACTCTTCACAAGTTCACCACCTTCGGTCTTATAGATTTTAAGGTTAGGACTACCCTGAGGATTGGCATTGCTGACTGTAAATGGCTCCCAACTCATTAAAAAGTACTTTTTGGGGAAAACGCCAAATGATACGCTTTTGTATTTTCAATTGATGTAACAAGTCGCCAGTTTTCTGTTTTGACTACATTTATGCTTAAACATACACAATATTATAAAATTTAATTTTATTTGATATTATTCTAAAAAACGAAATTCTAAAGGGAGGCCAATGTCAAAATGATTGACAAAAAAAAAATAGATTTATTTGAAAACTTTGTAATTAGTACTTGGTGATAACTAATTTAATAATAAAAACTTACGTAGTTCCATTAACATAAGCTAGATAAAGTCCATCTGGACTAAAAAGTAAAGTACGACATGATTTACTTTGTATGGGTGGAACTTCATCAAAAGGACCTAGTTTGGGTGGGCCCAATATAGCAGATATTCCCGCAGATCCTCTTGCTAAAAAAGATGTATTTTTTTAACCTAACTCAGTGATTATTTACTTTTCAATCTTTAGATAGTAAAAGGTATTCTTAAAATTTACAGCATACCAAACAGGGTTTCACAAAATACTTAAATATGTATGAGAAAGTTTTGGGAAAACGAATTGTCTTTTGTAGAAAATGTAAAAAGCAAATTTTTCTTTATTATAATAAAATGACATATCAGCAGGTCCTGTTTTACAAGTAAGCGCTACCCAGATCCTAAGAAGGACCTAAAAAAATATTTTTTTCCAAATCAAAAAAATATATTTTTATATTTTTTAATAATTCTACCTTGATCTGAAAGACTGCAAAGAATTTAAAAATGTTTGTATCTGTACCATACTGGGTTGGTAAAAGTACTGCAACTCATATAACTTTAAAACCGCTAAAGCTACATTTACCAAATTTGGTATCTGCGCATGAAGAATTTAATAGAAATATCGGCACCGTTGCCAAATTTCCTTGTTTTGTGCTAAACGTATCTTTTCGTTTTTTTGTAACGGAATGTGTCATTTATTTTTATTGCAATAAATTACCCAGGCTAAATTTAATAGGTCTACAAATTTTCAAAATTTTATTTTTACTAGCTGGTAAGATATGGTATACACCACATTTTAGGTGAAAAGATCAGATGCGCTTAAATATCTCCAAAACCACTTAAGTAGCGTTTACAAATTTTGGCATCTAAGGGTTCCTGGGAAAGTAGAATTGAACAGTGATACTGCTATTGTTGCCAGATTTTCTAGTAATAATGTAAAATTTTTGGTATTTTAAATGGAATGCCCTATTTATTTTAATTGCAATAAAAGGGGCGTGCAAACTTAAATATTCCAAATTTTCAAAATTTAATCTTTACCGCAGTTACTGAGATATGACAACACCACAATTATATTAAAATTTGGCAACAATGCTGACATCACTGATTAATTGGGCATGCTAAAAACCCCTGAATATTAATTTTTTAAACCTAGCTTTAGAGGTTTTAAAGATATTTAAGCCCTAAATTACTCTTTGCTGAAAGTATGATGTATCATATCTTAACAACTAATGGAGACAGAATTTTGAAAATTTAGAAACTTACTAAATTTGATCCAATCAATTTAATGCAAAAAATAAATAAATGAGGCATTCTATTTAAAAACAAAACTAATGCCGATATCACTATTTAATTACACATGTCATAAACACCTTAAATACAAAATTTGGCAAATCTACTTTTTACTAACCCAGTATATATACATACAGGTATATAACTAATACACTGTGTACGTAATTTGGCGTCGTATAGGAAACTTTTTTATTATTAATTTTACGAAAAAAGTTATTCTTTATAAAAAGTTTTGCATGGTCCAAAACCTAAAATACAATCATCAAATATCAAATTCATCTACCGACGCATGGCCAAAAATTTAATTTTTGCTTAAAAGTAAAAGTATCATTATTTTTGCTAATATCGCAAATAGTTATAAAGAAAAAATGTTTGAAATTAAAAATTACTTCATAATATGCTATTTTGTTCATTTCAAATTTTTTTATTTTTTCATTTTTTGTTTCTGCTAAAATCGGGAAAATTTAAGTTTTTACATAACTGTATTGTTCATTCTTCTTGTTTCAAAAACAATAAACTTAAAAAGTTTATTTAAAACTGTTCTATGATATTTATAATCATAAAATGTTGTGCATTTATGTACAAACCTAAATTTTCACCATTATTGCAGAAAAAACTCAGAAAAATATTTTTTTTGTAAATAAACTAAATTGCATATTTAGAAGTAATTTTATTTTTAAACATCTTTACTTCATAACAAATTTTGATATTAGCAAAAATTCAGTTATTTTACTCTTAGGCAAAAATTACATTTTTGGCCAAACTCGTGGAGGACTGGGTTTTAGACTTACAGATTTTATATAAATATGTTTTATAAAGAATAACTTTTTTCCCTAAAATCAATAATTCAAAAGTTTCCCATATGACGCCAACTTAGTGTGGAGCGTCGGTAGATTGCTCTTGCGATTGCGCAGTTCGCAAAACTTAATTTGTTAATACTTACTAAAGTGGACTGGCTTTAAAAATTATGCTGTATCAAATAAATTAATTAAGGATTTCAAATTACCTAATCCCTCACACAGAATTTTCGATATTGCACAAACGCACCAGCACTCTATTTTATATTATGACTTGGCGATGGATTGCCAATGTTATTACCTGCGCGAAACAAAAGTTACATTTGATGGGTGAAAAAAACAAATCGAGGGTGAACGGGCCTGGCGCCAAACAGACTATCCGCATTATCGGAAAGAATTTGTCGACGCCGTCCTGGTTTTCCGTTCGAAGTACGGTAGCTAATGAGCGTCACGGTCAGACCGCGGACGGAGGTCACGGGGTGCTGGCTTTTAAGTGCGCATGTTCGTCCACCCTCGATATGTTTACTGCGCGAGATCGTAAAATCCAAAAATGCTTCTTGTCACTGCGGATCTAAATGTAGTAAATGTAGTTTATCTATGGTATGCAGTGTTTATAGATTGGTTATATATACAACGTGTCCAAGATAAGGAGGGCCAGTATGGGCATCTTGGAAATGGTAAGAGATACGAAGTCGGTTAAATCAGAACAAAGTTGAGGTTTTATGTGCCTAATAATATGCTGTTTAGAAAGTTTTAAAATTCCGAGTATTTCCGGAGATATCCGGAAAAACCGAAATATTAGAAATTTGTTTTATTTTTCCTGGTCTTATTTAAAATCGAATTTTAAAATAAATTGCACTTTTGCATGGCCACTTTTTCTGCTCTATCCAATGGTGGTATTTTATTTGAACTGCGACGTTTCATTTTCGTAGGACCATCATCAACTTTAATTTTTTAAATACGGTCCTGATATTCTAATATCAAAATTTAAAAGCCAATTTTAAATACAAATTCAATGATGTATCACATATTGAGGTTTAATCCTAATACGGACCTGTATTTTTAGAAATTTGATAAAAGTAATTAACTCCACATAAATTTAGGTTCCCTAAATTTCTTAATAAACCACGCAGAATCAAACAAAAACGGCCCTGACATCATTAACTATCAAACTATTTTTTAAATGCGGTCCTGATATTTTATTTTAGAATTACACATTATGGTTTAACTGTAATACGGCCCTGTATGCTTTCAGAATTCGGCAAAAATAATAACTCTCTATATTTAAAAACAATACATTAGTTTAGTAAAAAATAATAACTTAAAAATGCACAAATAATAAATGGTGCAATACATGATTTAAATATAAAATATCAACTGGTTTACGAAACTTGTTTCAGCTTTTTCTACTTAGGTAATTATAACAACCAGCATAACATCTTTGATAATACTTTTTTAACTGAAGTGTATCTAAAGTATCAGAAAAGCTTTAAAAACAAACAATCATGTTCGTAGATAGATAAAATGTTTTTCTTGACTATTGACGGTATGATGGTAAGATCCTTAATCTGCGCAAATACAGAACAACTTAGACAGACTCTTATGATCATACCATTATCCCGGCAATGTTAAGAAGAACAAATTATCTACAACCAACTTAATTATTTGTTTTTAGGATATTTCTGATATTTTAGATAAATTATAGTAAAAAAAATATCAAAGATGTCTTGCTTGTTGTTGTGTTGCCTGAGAAAAAAAGCTGAAACAAGATTCGTATAAAAATTGTAATTTTAAAAGTAAATGATTTATTAGATCATTTGAAGGGGTCAGAAGCAAAAGTGCCTAAGTGACATTTGTGGTGAAAATGACCTAAGTAAGTACGGATTCGTGTTCTTAGTATTCGTTTCTGTCTGTTACAAAATTACCCAATTGAAAATTGTAATGTAGAGACATCTTTTAACGGATAGAAAAGTTATATAAATAAACTGAATGTTTTATTTGGTAGCAAAAACGCCTAAGCAGCACTTAGGTCATTTTCACCACAAATGTCGCTTAGGCACTTTTGCTTCTGACCCCTTCATTTAATATTTTTAAAATACAGGGCCGTATTACGGTGAAACCGTAATGAGAATTGGAAATACAATTGGCTTAAATAACGATATTAAAATGTCAGGGCCGTACAAGTATTTAAAAAATGTTAGTTTGTAATGTTGGGGGTTTTTCTTAAATTCTGCTTGGTTTATTAAAGTATTTTATTAACTTATAATATAGAGTTAATTATTTTTATTACATTTCTAAAAATACTGTTTTGAATTTGTATTAAAATCGGCTTTTAAATTTTGATATTAGAATATCAGGGCCGTATTTAAACAAATGAAGTTATGATGGTCCTACGAAAACAAAACGTCGCGGTTCAAATAAAATACTACTATTGGGTAAAGCAAAAGTTGCAATGCAAAAGTGCATTTATTTTAAATTCCGATTTTAAATAAGACCAGGAAAAAAATAAAACAAATTTTTAATTTTTCGGTTTTTTCCGAGTATGTTCAGAAATACTCGGAATTTCAAAACTTTCTAAACAGCATATTATTAGGCCCATAAAACCACAACTTTGTTCTCATTTAACCAACTTCGTATCTCTTCCATTTCCAAGATGCCCATACTGGCCCTCCTTATCTTGGACACCTTGCATATATGCATGGGCGCCGGGAAGGGGTGCACTTGCACCGTACTCGGCTTTTGAAAATGCATGAAAATTAGTACGTTTTGAGCAAAAAAAGTATTGATTTTAGGCATTTTTAGATGTTTTGCACAAGTTTTGCACCCCTGGATATTGGAAAGGAGAGCAAAAGGAGAGGACAAAAGGAAAGAGAAGATATAGACGGTGTTTCATGGCAGAGGACCTTTTTTTTTTGGCTCTTAAAAATTTTTCTCACTTAAATTAAATATACTAAAAGGACTAGACTAAAAGGATATAGCAGGGTGTTCGGTGGAAGAGGACCTTTTTTTTCTACTTTGCACCCACTAGGAAGTCATCCTGCCGGCGCCCATGTATATATGTGATCTGTACTTCAGCAATATATTAATAGAAGGCTATATTATATTATAAAATGTGTGTAACAAAGGACTGCATATCTGGCAAAGATTGTCAGTTCACGGGTGCTTGAAAAAGATTATAAGTTACTTCTTGGCGACAATGGAACTAACTAAGTCAGAAATACATTTAAAAATGCATTCGCTTTTTATGGGAATAGCAAAATATCACAATTTATAAAAAAACTGTTTTTCTAGCTATAAATTGACGTATTTTGCTATTTCTATATGTAGAGAATGCCTTGAAAAATATTTCTGAGTTAATCCCATTTTTGCCAGAAAGTGACTTAAAACCTTTTTCTAAGCACCTGGGAGTTGTTAAAAGTAGTGGCTACTAACGAACAGACTGTTTAGGATTGGGTTAACAAGAGGACAAATGAACCAAGAATTTCATTTTTCGAAAAAAGTCATTTTTCATAAAAATTTTTGCTTGTAAAGAAAATTCACGAAAAGAAAATGTGGATTTTGTGTACAGCGTTCGCGAAAACTTAAAAAAACATGATTTTTCTCCAAGAGTAAACTACCTTTACTTTTATTTTTAAGCAATAAATCATTTAGAATAACATTTTGAATAACTTTATTATTCTTACAGGGATATCAAATTTAGAGTTATCAAAAATTAATTATTTTTATTTTTATAATAAAATGACCTGAAAAACTTCCAAACTTGGGAATTTTTAAAATTATTTTTATTTTGGAAAAATTCAGTGGCGTACAATTATTTTATTAAAAATATTAACCTTAAACCCTCATGGACGGCACTGGTAATAATTAATTTTTTTCTTGTATGCCAAAAATGTGATTTGATGCATAGAAGGCGTTTCCCAATAATTTTAAAAATATCTAAATTAGTATAAATATTATAATAAAAAAACATAATTTTTCAAAATTTTTAACACCCTGTAGTTCGAAAACTAAGACGTTTAGGACAAATTTTTATATGAAGGTTTTTCATATTTTTTAGTGTAGAATTAGCCCTTAAAGTTTGGACGTCACTTGTGGCCCACCCTCAGAGACAGATAAGCGACGCGTCAGGCATTTACCCTTACTACAGCACTGAAGTGCGTAATTTTGACGATGATTTCGGAGATTTCGAGGTTGATTTTGAGATTTCGATAAGGATAACAGCTGGGATTTCGGGATTTCGGCTGGGATTTCGGCTGAGATTTCGCGCAGACTATGCGATTTCGACGGATTTCGATGGGATTGCCAGGGATTTCGGACAAATTTGTACATGTATTTCGGGAGTGAGCACCCCTCGATAGCCCCCCTCAGAAAGTCGATATGACCGCCCCTGGCTCACTTAGTCTACTCTGAACCCTGATAAATAAGTTTTATGCTAATGCTATTGAAAATACGTGTTTAAACTTTTTTTTGATGGGCTTTTTGGACCGGTGGATTCTCAATGCCTCAACTGTCCTACTGTGAATGTGTAAGAAAGTCCAATAAAAGATCACACTAAATGCACTAAATAGGTAAAAAAGTTATAAATAACTCGTTAGTCAAGAAATAAAAAAACAGTCACACTAAAAATAGAAGCTTAATAATTAATGGGCACAATAAACTAAAACTTACTTAAAATTGGTATAGTAGCCATTTCTAGGTTATCTTCTTTGAAAAATAAACAGTATTTTAAGCTTGTATACTTTGGCGCTTAGATATACATTTTCAGAAAATATTCTCAGACAAATTCATATTTTTTTATAAAAACCTAAATGCAAATTGCATTTTTAAACCTAGAGAGACCACATGTCAACAAAAAAGTAAAGAAACAGCTGTTCTTAAAACTTTTAGGTTAATTCTGGTTAAACGGGTGCATTTCGAAATGACAACCTTGGGCTGAATTTATCGTCTTTGTGACGTTCCCAAACTAATTTTGTTCCTTATGTTCAGTTTTGATAAGATCCTGCTCATATCGCATGTCTTAACCGGGCGTTTGCCCTGCTTCGGTTCTGAAATTCGGCCCGAATCATATACACCACAGCCTACACGCATTTACACCGAATCTGGCTCGGATGACTCGCTTGAAAAAATGACTATGTGGCAACACTGGTAATATTCTCCGATTATTATGGAGATGCATATAGAGATGAAGAACAAAATAACCTCTCAAGTTACTTGTACTTATTAAAAGCTCTGTGTTATTCGCCGGTAAAAATAGTTCCATATTTGGGTATAATCTTGGCTAATACTTTTACCCAATCCCAATATTTAGTTTCTTTTCTAGGCCTACAACTAATTTAGCATTTTTCATAGAACAAGGAATTTGGGTTCGCACTTTGTTTGCCCCGTCAATACAGAGTTGGATTATTTAGCACTAAAATGCCTCCAGTAGATAGTACTCCTAATATTCACACAGGAAATTTCGAATTATGTTATCGACTAAATGCGTTTGATAGAATTCCAGTTTCTGAATATGTTTCAAAGAAAACTGGTCTAACAGTTTGTATTGCTGAAGTGGATGGTCCTGTTGTTAATGGATATTTTTGCTTAGGTTTGTAATTAGACAAAGGTTATATTCTTAAAACCATAAAACATTTTTATTATTAATAAATTAATATAAATTACAATTTAATACGGTAAGTAATTTTCTAGAAAATGGGAGCAAATCCGATTTTGACGAAATTTGGTATACGGGGGTTTTTGGGCCGCTGATCACGAATCTGAAAGAATTATTTGGTGGAAACGTTTCGTTCTCGAGATATCCATCATCAAAGTTGATATTTGAACTAACCTTATTTTCACTATATTCCCCCTTCTTTTTGCACACAATTCTTAATTTAAAGCTAAAGTGTCACACAATATTTGATTTTCACCTTTTAAAACCCCGTTTTTCTACGTTTTTACATTATTTTTGAATTAAATTGCGTGGCTTTTCTTTGATAATCCGGCAACCATACATACACATAGGGCTTCATGGCAAACTGGGATTAAAATGATTCAAAGTATAGCTATGCAGTTTAATGCAAAAATAATGTAAAAACGTAGAAAACGGGGTTTTAAAAGGTGAAAATCAAATATTGTGTGACACTTTAGCTTTAAATCAAGAATTGTGTGCAAAAAGAAGGGGAATATACTGAAAATAAGCTTAGTTCAAATTTGAACTTTGATGATGAATATCTCGAGAACGAAACGTTTCCGCCAAATAATTCTTTCAGATTCGTGATCAGCGCCCCAAAAACCCCGTATACCAAATTTCGTCAAAATCGAGTTGCTCCCATTTTCTAGAAAATTACCTTTAATACTTATCAATCTCATAAAAATCTTTTTTATCTACTAACAATCTAATAACAATCTGCACCTAGATTTGAAAAACCTGTATGTGCAGTTTTACAGCCATAATTAACTAGTTATCATCACATTTATCACAATTGACAGCCTTCTTGGCTATACTCAAAAATATCAATTTATACCTATAGAAAATACACTGTAATCAACATTAGGTTAAAATGGGTTTTTGATCTATGTCCTCAACAGTACAATAAACAAACATTAGAGAATGTCCATATATACCTGGATATTTTCAAATAAATGATTTTTTAGTAAAAAGCAAAAACGTCTATTATTTACTACACTTCTAATGCTAACAGGAATTAAATTATACAATTTTGGCCCTAAATAGTTAACAAATCTTTGGTTGATGCTTCTCCTAGAAGCAGGAACATTTAACAGTCTATTTGCAATACCCCTAGTACAATGATTATGGCAAATATAATTTGTTTTTAGATTTTGGTTTTTATGCACAAACTGACAGACTGTTAATATGTAGAGAGATCTGATATTACATAGATCAGATGTGTACAATAAATTTGTCGGATAAAGCCTTGGTTTCCTAAAAATAACCTTAACAATATAATTTTGAACAACCTTCAGCTGTTCCAAGTTACTACCATACATTCCACCCCAGACTAGAATACCATACCTAAGCAGTGGTTCAACAAGTGCTCTATAAACCATTATAATTAATTTCTTATTAAGAAATTCCCTTAAAGTATAAAATTTATATACTAGAGATCTAATTTTTTTACACAGATAGAGGGCATGTTTATCCCATTTTAAATGCCTATCAATAACAATACCAAGATATTTAATTGTATCTACTTCTTTTAATGGTTCGTCTATATTATGAATATTTATATGACTAAAGTCTGGGCGATTAACAGAGGTTATTGAGAAAGCAATGTAATTTGATTTGGAAATATTTAAAGTTAATTTAAGAGTGTCTAAAAGGTTTTTAATTTTAACAAACCCAGACTTTAATCTTTCTTTCGTTTCATCCCAAGTATTGCCCCTAAATATTACCGCTGTGTCATCTGCATAAGCAATGAGGTTTCCCCCAACATCAAGGTTGCATAACTGATTTATGTAAATAATAAATAGAATTGGACCTAATACCGTTCCTTGGGGTACTCCACATTGAACAATACCCGGCTGACTAATGAGATTTCCAATCCTGACATGTTGAGTTCGCCCTTCCAGATAGTCAGCAAAAACCCTAAGGACAATGCCTCTCACTCCATACCCCTCCAAAACCCGGAGAAGCCGGGGGTGCGAGACAGTGTCGAAAGCCTTAGCTAGGTCCAGAAATAAGGCAATACATTTATCTCCATCATTAAGGCTTGCTGTTATATTATTAACAAGTTCATACATTGCATCTGAAGTGCTTAATCCCCTTATGAAGCCAAATTGTTTTTTTGATAGGATATTATTGGCCATAAAATATTCAATTATTCTTTCTTTAAGACATTTCTCAAAAATCTTAGCCAGGTTGGATATAACACTTATTGGTCTGTAATTACTTATATTATCTTTATCGCCAGACTTATGAATAGGTGTAATAACAGAAACCTTAAATTGAGATGGTATTTTACCAGATTTAAATATAAGATTTATTATATGAGCAAGTGGTTTGGTGAGGTAAGTATTTTTCTTTGTTTAATTTTATGGAAAGCTCATGGTCAGTCTATTTATTTATTTATTAATTTATTTAAACATAACAACACATTTACATAAGTTTTTTTTTCCAATAGTCTTACATATAGTTATATCAATCTTAAACTATTATTTTTAAGTATCTAAATGCTAAAGCATCTGTATTTACTTATTAAAGATATAAAGAGTTAAAGTCCATAAATTATCTTTCGTATTATAGGTATCATAAGTAAAGTTTTTTCTTGCAAACAAAAAATTATACAGGGTGTTTCCTAATTGCGGTAAGAAAATTTAAGGGTGCATTCTTAAGCCATTTTTATGAAGAAAAAAAAAGGTCATATAAACAAAAGGCCTGAAAATGCTGTGCTTCTAAGATACAGGGTGTTAAACTTTGAAAATAAAATCGGTTTTTTAATATCTTAAATATGCCTTATCCGATTTTAATAAAATTTGGCTCTGGTATTTGTTATAATGGGTAGTTTATTTAGCTCTAAACCAATTATTGTAATTAGTGAGAGCAGTGGGGTACGCCAATGTAATATTATTAACAAAAAAATGTACGCCACTGACTTTTCTGCAACTTTTATATTTTTTCGGATGAAACATCTAAAAATACAAAATTTTTGTGTCTCTATATTTTAAAGTAGCTTGCTTAGTTTTCCAGGAAAAAAAAATTAATCCGCTAAGCTGCATTATCCTGGACCAATTCAAATTAATATGAGGTTGCAAAAAAGATATTTAGGTTTGCAGTTAAGTTAAAATATTGCAGAATCATTCTTGATGATAATAGTTGTATTCCCTGTTCATACTATTAAAACCTCTATTAGTCTCAATGTTTCTTATAACACACTGATTTTGGATGGCGGTTTGGTTTTTATACCAGTATTTTGCCTTGTAGGATGGTGAATTTGATTTTGCAACCCTTTAGTTTTATGAATAAATGAGCAGGCCAACTGAATGTTTATGTTCAAATTTATTTATTTATTTATCGAAATTACATATTACACTGTAAAAACCCAAACTAGTGTTTAATAGTATAAACTATAGTAAATAATAATATAATATACAAATACAAAGTACTGTAAATAATTATATAATATTTTAGGGTTACATAAAATAACAATCAGAATAATAAAAAACACCCATAAAGCAGTACGATTTAGTGTAAAAGATTTACATGTTTCTTAAAACTACCAAGACTAAATACAAAAATTGCTGATATTTAAACTATCCAAACGATTTGTTGGATATAGCCTGTCCTTTTTAAAAATTATTTTTAGTATGTAGTTTTAAATAATCCAAATTTGCTGCAAATTACTCTTATATGCACTGCCCCACACTATCAATCCATACCTAAGTAGAGACTCGATAGGAGCCTGGTAAACAGCTATTAGTAGTTTATCACTTAAAAATCCCTTAATATATAAAATTAATGTATACATTTCTGAATCTTATTGGCAAGATACTTTATATGATCTGTCCACCTCAGATGTTTATTGATCAATATTGCCAGATATTTTGTTTGTTCAACAGCCTAAATTCCAATAAACGGATCGGCACAATTTTAGTTAGATACACCAAATTAGACTTAAATGTTGGCTTGCAGAGATTAACAAACCGTCATCTATCAAGATAGTATACCATACACAACATGCATAATTTGCCACTTAATAAATTTCAGCATGCCAGTAGCCAAACAAGATTATTAAAATTAAATTTAGGATTGTTTTGTGTGTCTATAGTGAACTCTTGGTTTTACATAATTTACAGTCATCAGTAGGTTAATAAAATTTTGTGTGTTTATTAAATTTTAGTTAAAATACGAAAAAACAATAAAGTAATTTTAAAATCTTACTTTATAAGCTGTACTTACATGAGTGATAAGGACATAATACATATATAGAAGAAATATATGAGAAGTAATAATAACTGAAGAATGTAGCAGTTATTGTGTGTTGTTTATGTTGTTTTGGATTTTAGTTGATTTTATCAAGTCAAATAAAGCTTTCTTCTAAGAAGAATAGAAACTGTCATCTCTCATTCATAAAGCAAAAAAAAAACTATCGGTACTTTTAGAACACAAATAAAATCCATATTATGATTTAAAAAAAATGTAATTTAATAAAAATATACCCATAACTAGTGTTAAATTAATTTAAAAATATCAAATAAGCAGACAGTAAAAAAATTTATAATGTGTAAATATAATAAAATTAAAATATCTTAATATGGACAAGAATTTTCACAACATATACCAATACCCATTGTTAAAAGTAATTTAAAAATACAAGAACTAACCAGAACTAACCAGAAAAACACAATCCAAAAATCGACTAACAAACTTGTCACACAGTAATAATGTCAAAATGACAGTTAGTTGTGGCTTGGCTAAAAAAATGAGGTAAAATTGCGTGCGTACAAATTTCTTAATTTAAAATTATTTTAATCATATTTTACAATTTATTTTTATTATTTTACAAACCGGACGCCTCACCGATTTTAATGAAATTTGGTATATGGAGTTTTTTGGGGCGCTGATTACGAATCAGAAAGAAATTCTAGTCGGACTCGTTTTGTTCTTGAGATATTCATCATCAGACTTAATAACCAAAACTAACCTGAATTCACTATATCTCACTTTTTTGCACTTAATTCTTTAGTTTTCTACTTATTTTACCCATTTTTCTATAAAATTGTAACGCTTCACTTTTATTCGCAGAGGCTACTGCGATTGAAATGATTGAAAGTGACGCTTTACAATAAAAAAAAACGGTGTAAAATAAATAAAAAAATCGGGTTTTAGAGGTGGAAATCAAATATTTAGTACCAATTTAGCTATCAATCAAGAATTGAGTGCAAAAAGAAGGGGGAAGTAGAAGAAGAAGATAAAAAAACTATCAATACTTTTATAACACAATTAAAATACAATATTATAATAAAAAAATAATTTAAATACCTATAACTAGTGTGTTAAATTAATTTTAAAATACCAAATAAAAGAAAAAACAGTTAAAAAAAGTAATAATGGTCAGGTGTTAATATATACAGGGTGTAATTTAATTGATGGCTAAAAATACAGGGTATGATTCCTTAGCTTATTTTAAGAAGAAAAGTTTATATAAACATATGTCCTAAACCTCTTAACTTTTGAGATACAGAGTTATATATCAGACCAAGTATCTGGGAATTATGATCGACCAAAATCTTAAATGGCATCCACATATTGACTATTTATCTTGTAGAAGTAGAAAAATAATTTATAAATTCTATTTGGATGTATGTATAGTAAAAATATGTACCTATCTGCATGTTACCGAATCCGACAAAATTAATTTAAACCATCTTCATAACATTAGAGCAAGAGCTTGAAAAATCTCTGCCTTCCTCAGAGTCTAAACAAAATTAATTTTAAAAAATACTTATCTTGCCCCGAAAATATACAATATGTTGCCCGACTTTATTCGCAAAGTGAAAAATAAAAAGAGTTTTAGCAAAAATGTACCAGTTTTGTACATAAACACTTTCAAACATTTGCACTTTGTTGTTTTAGCCATTCGTTGATCAGTGATCAACGTCATTTTTGTTTTTTTCTTGTTTATTAAGCAAAAAATTTAGATTTAAGACTTTGTATTGTAAACTTTGTATAAATATTAGTGATTATTTAGGTAAAAGGGATAAATGTGACGCATAGAGGTGTATGTTACATCTAGGCGTTATTAATTATATTTTTTTTTTAGAAATATATTATTTTATATTAATATGTATAGTATAGTTGTACTTACTGTATAAATTTGGTTAAATAAAATTTAATAAAATAAATACATTAATTTTAAATTAGTTTACACTAATAAGTAGACATAATGAGTGTGTATATTAAAAAGAGTTTCGTTTTAGTAACTGAGGCATTTGATGATGATGGTTTACCCCACACATTGGAACATCTTATATTTCTGGGAAGTGAAAACTATCCTTACAAAGGAGTTCTTGACTTGCTGGCTAATCGATGTTTAGCCTCAGGTACTAATGCCTGGACTGATATTGATCATACTTGCTACACCATGGAGACTGCTGGAGCAGAAGGATTTTTATCACTCATGCCTATTTTTTTGGAACATATATTGTATCCTGTTTTGAGTGTAAGTTAATCAATGCCAATAATATTTAACTTAAATTAGCTCCTGATAATATTTGTTTTACATTCCTTTTATTTCACTAAGTGGATGCTGGATTAAAGTTGTTTTTTTTCACATTGCGTTTTAAATAATTTTTGTATTGTTTTCTGGTAAAATCTCACCTTGAGTATAACTCTATAGACCGGTTAGCATTCTATTAATCTTACAAAAGTAATATTAAGAAAATGGAAAAAAATTGTTAATTATTGTGGTTTTCAAATGGTTGAAAAAAAAAAATGAAAATCAAGAAAAAATGGCTGGATTTGTGCTCTATTTAAATGCAAAATATTGGAAATTGAAATTTTAGTTTGTCCAATTTTTGTAGGTCAGTTTAAGTCAAAGATTTTATTAGTTAAATCCGCGTATTGACTTAACAAATGGCTTCGGCCGCACGGCAACGAACTTATACGCCGTAAATGTGCCTACGTTTTGTTCGGCATGCGATCTGACATCCACATTTAGCGAACATATGCGTGTAGTTACACATCCCAATACAGTGTGCAGCGAATTTCCTGTGAAAAACGGACAATCGACCATGAAATTATTTACATATCTACATTAACCAAACGCATACATTTTTCGCTGTTCGGCCGTATACTTTCAATAAAGGAATACGCGGCTTAAAAAGGCTTTTTAGTTTCAGTACAGTTGTTAGTGTTAGTCAAATACTCAATGTTTTATTTAAGTTATTACATTTTAGGAATTTTTATATTCATTGTTTTTGTTATTTTTTTATATAAATTGTAATTATTTAAATGCATTTACTATTTAATATAAAAGTAACTATCAATAAAAAACAATTTTTGGATAGTTATTTCATAATACTAGCAGTGGTATATGAATAATTGTAAGACAATTTTAAAGGCAGGACGCGCACATGTGACAAGCAAGTGACGTAGCCGCGAGGTGATGAGCAGTGGCACGTGAAATTTTTGTAGCCCGCATAAATAAATGTAGTAGAGGCCATTAGGGTGGAGTGGTGGTAGATTGGTGTTTGGTAGATGTGTGGTTTTTAGTTGGGTACCACTAGTCTTTGACATGTGGCGAGGTGGTGAAGTAGTGGCAGGTGAAATATTTAAACTCCTGAAAGGTAAACATACATGTAAGGTGGTGAAGTAGTGGCAGGTGAAATATTTAAACTCCTGAAAGGTAAACATACAAGTGCATATTTGAGGTTAATAAGAGAGTGAAATGTATTTAATCTCCTCCTAACTTTCTATACACCATGTTTATTCTATTAATTTCAATCAGTTTGAAACTAATATATTTTGATGGTTTCTAAATAAAAATGTTAAAATTAGGAAAAAAAGCTTTTTACACATTCATTTTTTTTTATTTAGTAGGTGTTTGTTTTTGAAACATACCTTTTATCTTTGTTACAACTTTTCGGTTTACCTGTAATAAACGTTTTTTTAGTATATTATTATATATTATTTGTCGTAGCTCTTTAGTGATAGACTGCGATTCAGCAGAGAAAAAACCATGTCATCAAGTTCTGTCTCACTTTCAAATTATTTCCCTTTTTGTTGCTCACACACTATGTATGACGCAATTAGAAAGAAATAGTTGATTGCCGTCTTTATTTCTATGACGCATCTGACTTCTTCTCAGCTGAAGTCTACTTTACCAATCTGTATATTAAGAGGTTAAAAGATTCACAGCAATAGGGTATTGTACATGAATCTATTCCATACAGTTGATAAAATTATATTATAGCATTTTGGTAATTTAGTTTGGTCAGCTAATTTTTATTTAAAAATATTGTAGGATGAAGGATTCGTTACAGAAGTACATCATATAACAGAAGAAGGTGAAGATGCTGGCGTAGTATACTGTGAAATGCAAGGACGTGAAAATTCCGCGGAATCTCGTTTGCACCTAGCAGTTGCAAAGCATATTTATCCTGGTCATTGTGGTTATTCTTCAGAAACTGGAGGGATAATGAAAAATTTAAGGGAATCAACAAACAATCCTAAGGTACGTTATTTATTGTTGTGAAGTAACATACACACACACACACATATTGTGTATATTTTTAGGTGAGAGCATATCATAAGGAATTTTATAGACCTGAAAATCTAAAGATAATTATAACTGGACAAATTAGACCTGAGGATGTATTTAGGGCTTTAGAGCCTCTGGAACATCAAATTCTCTCAAAAGTAAGTTTTGTTTTTTGTTAAAAAATTATTAAAACAAATCTTCATGTGTCTTAATAGATATAGGTATTCGAAATTAAACAAAGAATTTTAAATTTAAACAATACTGTTTTTAAATTTTAAAAATACAGGGTGTTAAGTAACTTTACCGATAAACTTAAGGGGGTGATTCACTATTGTAATATAAGAAAAAACAGTCGGTGAACCCTTTTTCATTAGAGATTCACTTTTTAAAGTTTGTCAATAGAATTACTGGACACCCTCTTTGTTAAATATTTGTGTCTGTATATTTTGTAAAAACGTAAATGCAGTCTATTATTAAAAAAAAAAAGGATTCCTAGTTTTGGTAAAACATATACTAACTATAAGTAAACCAAGTATTACTGTTTTAAGGGCGAAAGAGGCCCATTCTCACGACCATGGCAGTCCCCAGTACCGCCTCTAGAATCTTCAAGGGATCTAATAATTAAATATCCGTCTGATGATGAAAGCAATGGTTTGTTTGCAATGGCTTGGAGGGGTCCATCATGTGTCACAGATTTGTACACTGTAACTGCTTGCTCTCTTTTATTAAAATATTTTACAGAAAATTCTGTATCACCGTTACCTAAAGCATTTGTCGAGATTGATGACCCCTATGCAAGTAATGTAAGTATGTTTGGTTAAAACATTTACAGTTTGCTATTCTAAAAATAAAAATAATCTTTTAGTGTGAATTTTCTAAACTCTTTTCCATTTTTAATATGAATTGTACTAATACTTATTATTTAAATAAATTAAAAATAAAAACTACCACATTATTAAAGAAATGCACTCCTGGACAATAAAAACCAGACAAAGTTTTGATCAAATTCAATCTTAAATGCCTTTTTGGTTTTTCGACAGATTTTAATTATCTTTTGGTCCAGTTGTAGCTTTTTCCATCAAGATTATTATTTAATATGGTGATTGCAACAAGTTTTATAGAATTCGGTGTTATACAAGGGAGAGCCAAATGTTGTATTTTGCTGTTGAATAATTTAACGTTACATTTTTTTACCAGTATTTTTCTTAACATTTCCTTTTTTTTTATCAGTATCTCTATTCTAAAAGGAAATATAAATTTTTAAATAAGACAATGAAATTTGTCTATTGTGTGTGAAGTTAGAATTTTTACATCTCCTTTAAACTTTTTATTTTTGCTGATTAAAAATAAATAAAAATTTTGCTTTGCTAAGTAGATTTCTTACTGTTCAAATGAGTAATCAGATTGATACACTGATCTCGAAGGATAGCCAATGCTTGTTACCTGCGCTAAACAAAAGTTACAATTCATGGGCGAAAAAATGAGTTTATGCGCAAGCATATCGAAAGGGAACGCACCTGGAGCCAAACAAAGTATCGGGCAGAATCATGTTAATTTTACGCCGCTTTTCCGTTTGATGGACGTTAAGTCAGCACCGTATTAAAATACATTTTAAAAATACAGTTACATCAAAAATGTCTAATACGCTATAGGTCAATTGTTGCCGTATTTAAGAAAAAAAGTATTAAAAGCAGTCCCGGATCTAGGAGGGGTGGGGGCAAACGTTGGTGTCTGCCACGGGTGACACCTTCGAGGGGCGGCAAATTGTAACATGGAATGTATCAGAAAGTGGCGATTGTAAGAGGGAAAGCCCTTTTTTTTGGTTGTCTTTTAATTTGTTATTATAAATAGGTATTTAAAAAGAAAAAAAAGGCCGGGCCAGGCGGCATACGGCAAGTTTGCCCCTCGTTACAAAAATAAAGATCCGGGGCTGATTAAACGAAAGTAAAATAAGTAAGTATATGAACTAAATGTATTACATAAGTTTTAACAATGTAACTGAACTAATAAAATGATATCACCTGATTTGCTACTCTGGCAGTTTTCAATAATAGGAACGTAATAAGTATTTTTTAAATATTCTAATAATAATATCGACAAAAGCGTTTACGTTATTTATTGTAGTAACAATTTAAATTTTGTTTTTAATCCTCGCTGTAATATGTTCTGAACACCAAATGTGTAATGATATGTAAATGTGCAATTTTTCTCTAGCTGAATTTTATATTATTAATTTAGCCACCATAATACTTTATTTACCCCTTTTTTTAGTGATTTTTATCACTATAGGTTACAGGCCAATTTTTTTAATGCCATTCTTGAAGTTGAAGTGTTAGATATTGTTTTTTGGCCGATTCCTTTTTGTCTCCTTTATCTTGCCTCGACTTACACGATTTTACAAAATGAAACAAAAGTATTGTACCCAGATATATATATATATATATATATATATATATATATATATATATATATATATATATATATATATATATATATATATATATATATATATATATTATGCTAAATTCTAACCTTAAATTATCGGAATATAAAATCAGAATTTTTTTTAACGCTTTTTTGCATGTCTGAGTCACCATTACTGTTTCATTCTTGAATAAATTGCTAAAAAACTTTAGAACTGAAGAAAAACATTGTTGCCTATGACTCGCATTAAACTAAGAATAAAACATACCCAAAGTTTTTTAAGATCAGGAAAAAATTGTGACTTGTCTGATCACGCATTCGTGTTTAGAAGTCCAAAATACATCACAGAATCTGGGTCATATCCTTTTTTTTATTTTATCAAGTGACATTAAACTCACGATATTAAATTATTATTCCTGTCAACGTGACCCAGGTAATACGTTTACCTTTATCCAAAGATAATTTAGCAAATCTTTGTCCTTATTCGCTGTTGACGTGTCCATGATATTTTTCACTTCCTAGTTTATATTCGTAAAGAAATGCAAAATAATATAAATTATTATCTAATTATATAACAAATATTTTTCTTTATACATTAAGATAATGAGATTTTAAGATTTTTAAATTATTTAATGATTTAAAAAACAACTAGGCTCTGTGTATCTTAATGTGAAATATCTATGGATTTATATTATCTCAGGGTACGACAAAAAAAAATCCAAAAAAACACCCTTTATTTTATATCACCAGTAAAAAGATCTTTTAAATACCTTTAGAAGAATACTACATTGGTCATAATTGTCTTTATTAGTTTCGAAAATATGACGATAAAGCAAATGTTAAGAAAAGGTGGGGATTTAAAATCCAATACACTGGTAAAAAATTGTGACGTTAAATTATTCCACAGCGTGTTCGAAAATTTGGGCAAAATCCAACCTTTAGCTCGTCCCTATATAACACCAGAACCTATAAAACTTTTTGCAATCCCCACAATAAATAATTATCCTGAAGACAAGAGCTGCAACTGGACCAAGAAATAATTAAATTCTGTCAAAAAACCAAAAAGTTATTTAAGATTGTTTTTTTAAGATTAAATTTGAACAATTTTTTTTGTTTAGGAGTGTAATTTAATGAAAAATTAGGAACAATAAACATTATGTGCTTTACCTGCATACACTTAAAAAAAATCATTTAATAGTAGAGGTTATTCTATCGAAAAACAAAGTGAAACTAATTAAACCAGAAATAAAAGCATTACCTATTCACAATTCAGATACAGTTTATTAAAATAGATAAAAATCATAAAATAAACCAATAAGAAATTTTACTTTTCATAAACTATTTATTTATAACTGAGATTGCCTTTTTCTTGGGTATAGGTCTCACTAACCAGAACAAACCTATACCCAAGAAAAAAGCAATCTCAGTAATAAACCAAATACACATACTCAAAAGACCAATTACACAAAGTTGTAGTCTAGATTAAACAACAGGCAGAATTAAAATAGTCATAAGGTTAAAAATTTAGATGTTACACAAAAAGTAAATAAAAATAACGTTATGAACTCTTCTATTTATCCATTAAAACAAAAATTTTACATTTACTAACAAGGAAAACTTGAATAAAACTTATTTTTAGTCAATGAGACAACTTTTTATGTAATATTTCCTTATTCCATTGGTTATATCTTTCTTAGGATTTTTGTCTAGACAATCAACTGATAACAAAAAAAACATTTTTGACATGGTAGCAGTGCTGTTAACTCTAAACCAATTGTTATTCTTAATCTAAAAACTTTTCAGTGGTTCTTATTAATACAATGTTTTTAATATCAGATTTTTTAATGTAACTTGACTTTTTCATATACCGGGTGACAACGAAATTACCAATTACCAAGATGCCAATTGTGGATAAAATATATTATGCCTATTACTTCCGGGTTAACTTAAAATAAAAACTTTGATATTTTAAATAAAACACCCTGTGTATTTTTAAATTTTAAATTCTACAAGTAATTCTTGACATTAAACTTTTAGTATACCCATAATCCAGCCCTTTTATTTTTAGAGAAAACGCAGTCTGAAAAGGTCCGAACGACCTAACAATTAACAGTTTCATGGATATTCGGTCGTCTGGACCTTTTCAAACGCCATTATCTCTAAAACTAAAAGAAGATAGGCTCTGGGTATATTATAGGTTTTATATCAGGAATGGCTTTTATTATTTATATTTCAGGATTATTATATTTAGAAGTTCAAATTTTACAGCACTTCCGGTTAAACAGGAGCTAGAATTACAATATCCTCCAAAACTCTAAAGGTAGAGTCTTTTAAAAAACTATTTTAAGCATTTTAAAATTTTTGTGGTGTTCATGTGTTTTGTGTTGTGTTGACATTTTCAAACGACATTTTCTCTAAAACCAAAAAAGTTAGGTTATTAATATATTTAAGGTTTTATATCAGGAATGACCAAAAGAAATAAAATCCTAAAAAATATACAGTGTGTTCCATTTAAAATATCAAAGTTTATATCACTTTCGGTTAAAAAACCGGAAGTAATACACAGATGCTATTACATCTAAAATTGGCACACCCTGATACAATATAACTTCCCTCAATTAAGAAGGAAATAAATTGCTGGATAGTAATTCCGTTGTCATCCGGTATAAGTTTTTAATGCTATTAAACTATAGAAATTTGCATTGCTAGCATATTTGAAATGGTTATTTGATACCTAAAAAAAAATATTTTTGTTTCTGATTATAATCACGCAGCTACCTAAAGTCCTTTCCTTCCTTCTTTAAATTCTGTTTGGTATGATCTAATAAAATTTGTTACAATAGTCTATGAGCATGGTAACTATTTTTTGACATATTAATGACAACTTCAAATGTCAATGCGACAGCTGGACGCCATATTGGGAAACAAACTTAAATGGAAAGGGGGTCTTGCGGCACATCATTTTAAAGTTTCTGAAGAGTACATTATAAACTTAGAATATAAAGTTATTATCTTTATCTACCAGAAACTGTCGTTACTTTAATAATTACTATTATGGTGATTTAATATACAGGGTGTGAGTTAAAGGCCTACCCTGAATATTATCACCATAAAAAAATCTTTAAAAGAGCTTTAAGAAAATATCACATTAATTATCTCTAACTATTAGTTTCGGAAATATATCCATCCAAAGAAAGTATTTAGGTTATTATTAAAACAACGCAATTTTGTAGTAGGTAAACGACTTTAAATTCTAAGGTTATAAAGCATTCGACAGGAGCTTTAAAATTATGTGTCACAAGACCCCCTTTCCATTTAAAAAAATATTTAAAAACTGCGCCTAGCTGTCGCATTAAAATTTAAAGTTGTAAAAAATGGAGACCTTCCTCATATACTATAGTTTCAAAGTTCATCAGAATATACCGAATGGTTGAAATTTTAGAAGGAGGGGAGACGTGCTTTAGGTCCTCATGTATGTAATATAAATAACCATTAAATTAAATGTTTTAAGGTTTGCTACAATGTATATGAGAATTCAGAAACATGTTTTTATATCATGTTTGAAGATGTGCCTGTAACAAAATTAAATTCGCTTAAAGGGAAATTGCAAGAAGAACTGAAAAGAATATTGGACAACAAAGATATTGATATGCAAAAACTACAAAGTATTATTAACAGGTACAAACTAGAGAATGTAAGCAACATTGAGAACAGCCCTCATCATTCTATTGCATTTATGATCATTGGTCATATGTTGTATGGTAACACAAAAAGTGATGTAAGTATTTTAAGTGTTTGTTTCTCACCAAACGGTTCGCTAAATAGTGAAAGTTAAAAAAGATATAAGATATAATTTTGTAAATAAAAATCGTACATATAAAAGTACTATTTTTTTCTAAATAGAAACTTCCTGCCAGTAAAGAAATGGACTTTATGATAACACTTCAACAAGTCTACCACGAATATTCATACCGCCATATTAGGTAGCGGCGCGTTAACCCAGCCTGCCAAAGTCAAATGGTTTGGGGGTCGGACTGAGCGAATGCGTCGCTTATTTTTGTTTACCACAATATTTTACATGCAATTTTTTTAATATATTGGCAAAAATGGTAAGGATTACAGTCATGAAACTATAAGGGTCGAACACACAGTCCGACACCCGAAACATTTGACATTGACAGTCTGGGTTAAAGAGCCGCTTTCATATATGGCGGTATGAATATTCGTGGTAGACTTTTTAAAAAGAACCCTCCTAAAAATGTTTTTAAAGTGTTCTTGTCATAAAGCCCATTTCATTACTGAACCAGGGACAATTTGCTCTTATAGTAATTCTAGTTAAACTTTTAATTTGAGAAGGCTCTTTTCTGTAATATAAAAAAGACCACAAATTAAGCTGCATATTTATGTATATATTGTAAAAAAAAAAACAATTTGTCTTGTTATTTCCTGGGTATATGGGATTAAAAATGCAGGCGTTTGAATTTGTTATTAAAATGATAATTTTGGAATTTTTTTCCATATATCGACGACCGAATAATTAGTAGTAGTTTTATCGAGTTTAATATTTTAGCTAGAACAAAGAGTTAATCCACTTGGAGACTTGGCCAAATTACAGAAGGAATCAAAGTCGTTCTGGGTAGAAATTCTAAACAAGTATTTTGTCAGTAACAAATATATATCAATTGAATGTTATCCAAGTAAAGAGGAGCAACAAAAAATGGCTAAGGAAGAAAAGGCAAGAGTTGAAAATCAAAGACAAACCTTGGGTGAAGAGGGATTAAAGAATGCAAGTTTAACTTTACAAAAAGCTATTGAATATAATGACCGAGAACCCCCAGCAGAAATGTTGACATCAGTTCACATTCCAGGTTTAAAGTCAATAAAATTCCATAATATTGTAAGATATAGGACTGATTTAAAGAAAGATGGAAGAATTGACCTTTCTGATACTCCTGTATTTACCTATTTTGATGATTTGAAGACTAGTTTTGTATACGTAAGTTCAATTTTATAAATATTTATTGTTTGAGTAAATTAAATTTTACTACTATCTAAACATGCGGCAGCGGGTGAAGCCAAGTTCAATCGCGCCGAGTGTCATATTACACGAACCTCTTGATGCCACTTTTGACCCCTGCATAACTCAAAACATATTTAACGTAAACGACATGAAACTTCGTGTGATTAATATATCCATAAGAACAACTAGAAACCCAAATTTTATGAAGCTAGCTCAAACAGTTATAAAGATATGAAGGTCTAAAAGTCCTCAATTTTCCACCGACTGACATATAGTTCAAGAACCTAACCATTCCCAGATGTCCTAAACAGATGAAATTTGGAATCCAGCTTGATAATTGTGTTGAAGCGTAGGAAAAAATCTGAAAATGAAAAAAAAAAGGGGGTCCCTGTTTGAGAATCACTAAATTTATTATTTTTGGGAATGTTATATGTTAATTATAATTTTTATTTATTTTTATGACAAACTAATGTTATATGAATTTTCCATTTATTTAATCCTGCCGGTATAGTGTATTTTGCGAATTGATAAGGCACACAGGTTGTTATTATCCCTCCCGCCGGCAGTACTGCAGAAAATCGAGACTCGACCACGTCGTGCGTCCGATCTAAAGGTACCAAAAAAACCTTTCGTTATTGTTGCAAATAAACTTGAAATTGATGTAGTTTTGTGGATAGTGCCATTTATTAATGGATTTACTACGAGGGTACCCTCCGTTCCAGATGAATTGAATCCGAAACAGACCAATCTACCAAGGTAAACACTTGTGTGCTACCGTCCGATCATTATCCTTAATTAATTCATTTAAATATAAAAATACAGTCCACTAATTTGCTAACTATTAAGTTTTCATAGTTTCTACTTCAGTCCCCATACAAAAACAAAAGTTTTTTTTTAATTGTAGCGTTTGAACCGTTACAAGTAGATATTTGACACAGTGAGTATATTAAAAGTCCTCTCCCCCTTTATCTTTTAAATGGGACAAGATATTGAGTTCGAGTAAATTTTAGGTAAAATGGTGTCACTTAACTATTTTTAGCATAAAAATAATTTCTATCACGTGACCTAGTACCAAGGGGGCACTTTTTTCAAATGGTCATGTAACACCTATTTTTAAAGGTCTTCTCTACTCAACGATACTTCGTTTTTGAAAATCGGTCCAGCCGTTCCAGACTTAAACTCGTTTGAAATTTAACTTAAAAACAATGCGGTTTTAATGGCATTGGCTTGTAAGTCTGTAATGGCAGGGCCGATTTTCAAAAACAAAATGACCTTAAGTAAAGAACTAGAGGGCTATTAAAACGAGGTGGTACATGACCCCCTTTTCAATTGGAAAAACAAATTGCTAGGGCCCCCTTGATAGTGGGCCACGTGACCGGAATTGTTTTTTGCCAAAAAGTAGTTTAAGTGACACCCTTTTACCCAAATTTTATCCGACTTCGATATCTTCTTCTATTCAAAAGTTATAAAGAGAGAACTTTTAAAAACCGCACTGTGTGTACAAATTTGAGCTAAATTACAAACACTTGTAACTCTAAAACGAATAGGCCAGTTTATAAAAATAAAACGGCGATGAATAGAGAATCAAAAGACCCTTAAAACGAGATGCTACCTGACCTCCCTTTACATTTGAAAACAGCTAATGCCCCCTTGACACTAGACCACGTGACCGGAATTATTTTTATGCTAAAAAGTAGTTTAAGTGACACCCTTTTACCAAAATTTTACCCGATCTCGATATCTTGTCCCATTCAAACGTTAAAATGGGGACGACTTTTAATATCCTCAATGTATTTATTATTATATTTGCTACATAATATGTAAAACAGAAATATAAAAGTAAAATTAAGTCAAAAAATAAGGGAAACTAAACAACCAGCCAACGGTGTGTGCCGTTGGCGGCGCGCGGCGCAACATATACAAAGAAGTAAATCTCAGGGCCGTATTAACTGTTTGTGGCGCCCTAGGCTAGAATTCCCGGAGCGCATATTTTTCATCCTTGGCTGTAGGCTTCTACGCTATAAGAATAAAGATCTAAATGAGTGTCAATTTATGTAGAAAATTAGAAAAGTAGATTAGATTTGACTTGGCCAGTTTTTATCAGAATTAAAAAAATATTTAAATAAGTTAAATAACTTTATAAAATAACTGATGTAATGAAAACAGGTCCAGTCAAATTAAACCTACTTTAAGATCTCACATTTTTAAATAACGGCAATTATTATAAGTATCCAATAAAACAAAGAAATAGAGTTTAAGAGTTGTTCATAATGTCATTTTGTTCCTATAAATACATATTTGGATTTTGTACAGAACTTAGCACTCATTTAGATCTCCATTGTTTTTGCGTCGAAGCCCACAGCCAAGCATAATTTTAGTATTGAACTTGGCTCAGCGTTTTCACATTTTTTGTTAAGTATAATTTGGGGAAATAAAATTTTGGTTATGACACACATTTTTGTTTCCTTAGTCTTTAGTCTTGGTAGGTTGGTTAATGATTAGTCATCAGTATGACCGCATGACAAAGCCATTATATTATAACTACTGTTGTTGGTAATACGGTCCACAACTACAGGCCCTAAATTATTTAAAAAATGCTTAAGGATTTAACAGCTACTTTTTAACTGCCTTATTAAAAGCTGGTCTACGGTTTTCTGCCGGTTGTGTAAACTTTGTAGAGACATTGTAAAGAAACTTATTTTAGTATGTATGTAAGTGACATCTAAATTACTTTCGACTTTTTGACACATAATGACTTACATTGTTGCCATTATCTACGCATGCTTGCCTCTCCAATAATTTTGCATTATATGCTAAATAGATAGTATGTAATTTTTTTATATTTACGTTTTTGGTCTTGAGAGTTATCTAATGTTTTTTAAACTTTTTTAGATGTATGCATTGTTGGATACCTCAAAGGTACCTTCAGATTTGAGAATTTACCTGCCTCTTCTTCTGGAATCTTTGTTGGAATTGCCAATAGAAAGAGATGGAAAACTAATTCCATATGAAGAAGTTGTTGCTCAGTTAAATGATGATACCGTTTCCAGCACTACATCTATAGGTACCAATAAATTTGATGATATTACCAATTAAAAAGTGAAATTGCATAATAGTATAGGCAGTAGGGAGCAAGTTACTCTTGCCCATAATCCATAATTCGACAGGAGCTATTTTTTGTTATAGATAGGTGCAGTATGACGTAATGAACCTAAAAACACAAAATATTTACAAATATGGCGTTCGGAAGTGCTGTCATTTTGCGAAACACCGTTTGGGCCTGTATACCCGTAACCGTGCACTTGAGACCCAAAATTATAAAGACTAGAACTACAACTTTATTTTAAACTTTTATACAATAATTAATATTTTTGAAGTTATTACGCGTTAATTTCCAAAATCCTGTGATAGTCCGGTTAACGCCAGCTCGCCCTGAACACGTCATTGATTATTTGGCCAGGTATTAATATGGTTTCTATTCTCGGATTACTCTATGCATACTTCGTTCTTATTAACCTTGTACTCAGTAGTACAACATTGAACGCATTGTAACTTCGAAAATATTAATTTTGGAAAAATAGTTTAGATAAAAAATTGTAGAAAATTTATCGATTTAAAAGCAATTTATTATTTAAACAATTATTAGAAGAGAAACCGGTAAAAAGTCAATAAACCAACAGTTATAATCTTATAAATCGTGAATGGTAAGTGATACGAAAAATATTATAGAACGAACAAGATAGAAAATTTAATTGTCTTTAATATAGGTCCTTATAATTATGGACCTTAAGTGCACGGTTACGGAGATACAGACTTAAAGGGTTTTTCGCAAAATGGCAGCACTTCCGTTTGCAATATTTGTATTTTGTGTTTTTATGTTCATTTCGTCATATTGCACCTATTTGTGAAAAAAATCCTGCCGAAATTTGCAGTAAAAATCCTCTATTTCCTGTACTATAAGATAAATCAGTACTCTTCCTAACTTTCATACAATTATTTAAAAATGTCAAATTTACATTGTGATATATTATTTTTAGGTCTTGGAGGTGGCGGTTTGTTTGCTTGTGGAAATTATTCTCAAACTGCTACTGTCTCCTTACAAGCAGAAGCAGCCAAATACGAAACATGTTTAAATTGGCTCAGAGAGCTTTTGTACAAAACCAAGTTTACTGCAGAAAGAATTAAAGTAATTGCTTTAAAAATGAATAATGCGGTTGCTCAGGCTAAACGAAGTGGTAGAAGTGTGGCTTCATATGCCATGAAAAATTTGTGGTATTCCAAAGGTAAATAAATTTCATGTAGATAGTTGTAAAACCTGTTTTAATAGTACTTTTAATAAAATATTTTTTTAACAAATGATCTTCCGGTTGGGATAAGCTGTCAGTTAAAATATTTTCTAAACTTTCTAACTTAGCTTTATAAGCATTGGCTGATGCAATGATTTTTTTTTTTTTAATGGGGTATTTCCAAAATGTCTAAAAGCTTTTGCAATTATACCAATTTATATAGGGCGAGATTATGATACACCTTCAGACCAATTAGTTTATTACCCACTCTTTCTAAAATAATTTAAAAAATTGTCAAAAATAAAATGATTTCTTTTATTCAAAAACATAAGATTTTTAACTTACAATTTGAATTAAAAAAAAAAAAATATGAAAATATGAATGACGCAATATTTTCATTTCTTGAAGATTTATACCCATCATTAAATGAGGGTGATTTTACAGCTGCTATTTTTGTGATTTGTCTAAAGCGTTTGATTGTGTAAATTATTATATTCTTTTACAAAAGCTTCAAATATATGGTTTTCGTGGTACATGTTTAAATTGGTTCAAATCATATCTTTCAGAAAGATCACAAATTGTACAATTAAGTACCATTAAATCAGAAAGTAAATTCATTAATTGTGTTGTTCTTTAAGGTTCTGTACTAGAACCTTTGTTATTTTGTTATATATAAATGATTTAGCTTTTATCGATATAAAATGCCAATTTACTATGTTTGCTGATAATACCACTATTTTATGGAACAACAAAAATAAAAATTAATGGAATTAGAAGAACTTCCAGTGTTAAACTCTCTTTATTTTTCTTTGATTGATTCTATCATGAGATATGAAATTTGTTTTTGGGGAATTTAAAATTTTAAAACCTAACTAATAGGTAATTGTTTAAATGTTTATTTTTATTTAATTTTATCTTCGTCGATTTTTAGTTTTTAGTTACTTATTTATTTAGAGGTACTATTTCTAGTAGGTATATTTTGATTGGAGAGGGTCCAAATTTTAAACTGTCATGGTATTTGTGTTCAGTACTGTCTGGCACTTTATCGTGAAAAGACTTAGCTTCTGGCACAATGTCTAAAACTTGTTCGACTTTATTATTGAAATCATCATTCTCTGAGGAATGTGTTTCGTTAGGTATTCCATAATTTTTGACCAAATAGGTCACATCCAGCAGCAGAAGATATAGCGGCAGTAGCTGCGAGTGTACGCGATGATCCTAACAAATCGATTGGCACTTGGAAATTGAGCATAAGAACAGAACATGTTCGGCGCAGTCAAGGCCAACATTTGAAAGTCATAATATTTAAAAATATAAATATAAGATATGGTTCTTTCGTATGATAATAAATATTACTTAATAAAGTTTCTTTTTTATTTTTATTTTTTTTAAAGTACTTCCAAATGAATCACCCATTACTTAGTGGCTTTATTAATAAGCAGTGACTACTGTGTTTAAAGCTTACTTACTTTTTAACTCAAATAACTATTTACAATGAGTGATCCATGTTCGAAGATGAGGACAATTATTAAACTATTTTCTTATTTAGTGTTTTTATTAATTGTAGTTACTCAATGTTTTTTCGAATATAAATAAAACTATTTAATATATTTTGTAAAAAAGTTTCCTAAGAATTATGCCCCTCTTTTGTAGATATTTATGTGGCTTTTGCTCTGAGAAAATAAAGTAAATCATTATTTTCCCTGCTTCTCCCGCTAAAAATTAAGCAACTGAAAAAAGTCTTTTATGTTCAACCTTATATGTAATTTTGATATTTCCTACTTCTTAAAAGTTTCAAAATATGACTTTTTCAACTTTCCAGTAAAGTACTGTAAAAGTTACTCTAGAAACTGTTGCGACGGTTCAAAAGTCTTCCAATCTTTTCTGATATCGTCGATATTTCTGTGATACCTTTTCGCGCAATGAATGTCACGTGGCGTATTTCTTTGATAAATTAAATACCAGGTTGACACCATCGCCTTCTAGATGTTAGAATTGTACATCCAAAAATAGTAGAACTCTAAGCATTTA
Organism: Listronotus bonariensis; assembly: GCA_014170235.1. NCBI lineage: Eukaryota > Metazoa > Arthropoda > Insecta > Coleoptera > Curculionidae > Listronotus > Listronotus bonariensis. Next base: position 90,868 of record JACEGR010001936.1, on the reverse strand, counting down.
AAATGTGATGGTTGACACATTTTTTTTAATTACAAAACGGAAGTGAAAATAAACAGGGTTGTAAATAAAATAGTATATAAACTTTGATGACAAGTTACATTCTTGTCTTGAGAAATGGTTCACGTCACCACTATGCGCTTCGTTAAACCATCTTTTTCTCTTGACATTAAATTATCTAAACACTTTCTATTTCGGTATGTAATGTAATATTACATCGCGACGTTAGTTTTTTTATCTTTGTAACATCAAACGAAGGCTTATGCCTTAATTTCTTGGTAATATATCACCTTAGAGTTTATCTTCTTTACAAATATGTGGTCAAGTCATTTATAACCAGCAGTTTGTTGACTTAAAGGTCCTTTTAACTAAATACGACTTATTTTCTTTTTGTTTTAGACAGTAACGTTAATGTTAATGGTATGTTGGTCCAAAGTAAATTTTTAACAGAAATAACTGGAAAGTTAAATGAAGAAAACTGTGAAGATATTATAAATAAATTTGAAGCACTGAGAAATATTATAACTGATCCGGCGAATTTAATATTGTATATTGCAGGAAGCCTAGATAATATACAAGAACCTATTAATTCCTTAAACCGTTTCTTACCTGCAGATAAAGTACCGAGCCCTCATGCGTAAGTTTACAAGAGTTATCTTCTTTTTTATTTTATTATTTAGGCCAGCCACAGGAAACGCATTTTTGTGTTTCGTCTTTAAAAGTGAATTATTTGTTAGAAAATAGTAAATAACTTTACATTCGTTGAGAGGTAATTTATTTTTCTACTACTGTTAAAAATGTATACATTATTAATCTGTCGTCCCACCGAAAAACAGCGTATGTGAATAGGCATATAATATACACATACGGTGTTTTTCCGTTGGACCGCAGCAATGTGATTTTACACAGCAAACATAACTCATTACTCCCGCTCATTACCGAACATCCATTATCCACGAACGTCAAAAGGTGCTTTAAATGTGTATAAATACGATAATTTGTATATATTTTCGACAAATCGCTTTGTCTAAATATGAGTTTTTAGTCAAGGTAATCTATCACAAATCGGGAACATTAATTTTTTTTTGGATTAATTTAAATGAACAGGAAAGTGGTTTTAAAGTATTTTTCGGTGATGTATCAATAGTCGTGGAAAAATATAGTATCCTTATAGTATGCTACTCACACGGAAAACTTATTTTCCTCTTGTATGACTTACAACACTCGCCTGCGGCTCATAATGCACAAGTCGTAGTCGTGGGAAATAAGTAACATCCCATAATATACTATTAAAATAAATTATGTATTGTATTCAGGTTATCAGCTATTCCTGATCACAAGCTGTTGGGAAATCCTGATCATGCTCCTATCCCAGGATGCATAATTGGTTTGGGCTGTATTGAATCATCATTCTTCTATCAAACAGCTAAATGTATCACTTCATTTGAAGACAAAGATTTGCCAGCTTTGATGCTTTATGTCCAGTATCTAATTCAAGCAGAGGTATGAACAATAAACATACGATTTTATTACATTCTTTTTTTATTTCGTTGTTGTACCATTGTTGAACCAATCTCGTTCAGATTTGGTTTAATTTGATTCTAGAAAATTTTTAGGAAATACGAATATTTAAATTATAGGTTTATTCAAATTTAAAAACGTTTACAATTTATGGTATACAAGGTTATGCTATGCATCTATTGTTAAACCTTCGGAGGGTGCGTTGCGCGCAGCGGCACTGTGTACCGCGGTTTTAGTAATTTTCTTATATTATTCAACTAGTCCATTTTCCACAACTGTCCAGTGACAGTGATTGGCAAGGTGGTAAAATTTTTGTAGGTTTGTGGTTGTTTAAATGTTGACTTTAAAGTGATATGAAGTAAAAGCCCATGAGCGGCAGACCTTCGTTATTTTGTAGAAGAGGAAAGTTTGTCGGTGCATGCTCCCAACATAGGTAGAAGCAATGGCAGACTATGAAGGTTGACTCATAGTGGCTTGGGCAGGTACCAGGTACCAAAGGTTAATGAATTGAAATTTAACTTTTGTCATTTTGTAAAACCTAAATTTTATACAGACTGTCCACGGATGGGGTTAACAAAATGGACATTCTATTTTTTGAAAAAAGTCATATTTTATAAAAATGTTGGCTGTAAAAAAGTATTCACAAAGAAAAATGTTGATTTTTTTACAGGGTTCTCAAAAATATGAAAAACGTGATTTTTCTGCAGAAGTAAAACACCTTTATTTTTCCTTTCGTCCAATTTTTGAAAAAACTAACCTCACAGCAATAACTAGTTTTTTGAGACACTCTGTATACATCAAAATATTTTTACGACATGCCCATTTGGAAACCCTACAACTCTTAATAAAGATTTTCTTATCTTGTCTTGTTATGTTTCTCTGCTAAGGGGTTCGAACTGTCAAAACTGTCTGGCGACTGAAGAAATATCTTCTAATAGATACCCATGTAATATTATATACAATTCAGCTTTTACAAAATGACCAAAGTTAAGTATCAAATCTGATACCTGACAACACGGCCAACGCCACTATGAGTCGAACTTCATAGTCTACCATTGCTTCTACGTATGTTGGGAGCATGCACTGACAAACTTTCAACTTTTACAAAATAACGAAGGTCTGCCGCTTACGGGCTCTTGGACTAATAGGAGTATCCCCGCCTGCAGCGGTGTAGGTTTTTCCTTATAACAGTATAGTTTTATATCAGTTTTTAAGACGACTTGACTATAATATCTTATGCAACCAAGCAAAAACATGGCTGTTATGATACTTTTTACTATGAGCGATACAGGGGAAATTAACAAGACAACAAAAATCCGCTAATTAATTTAGATTACAAGACACAGTTAGTAGTTTCTATCCAAAAATCGAAGATCAGATAAAATACCCAGCAAAAAGAGACAAAAGGTCGGCAGTGGGGTACATTGTCCTATAATTTGCAATGTGTACAAAAATAAAAGGACCACATTTACTTGCCTCCGGTTTTGTTTGTAAAGAACATAGCAAGAAATCTGTACAAACTCTTGGCTATATCCTCCAATGGAAGAATATTAGTATAATTTTAATGTATTTATTGTATTTAATATATTTTTTTATGTTTTGTTATATTTTGCCCAATAACAATTTTTTATTATTATTACTAATATTTTTATTTACCCAAGTTAAATCTTTTAATGTACCAAAATTGCTTACATTGGCACAAACCAAAAACGTGTCATATATCAAAAATATTTTTTTTTCTTTTTGGGAGATAGTTATACGACATAACTTGTTTTCAAAACTAAATGACATTTTACTAATTACTGCACAGAGTGCCGCAGTACGCCCTCTCTTGTAACTTTACAAGGCGCACCCGCCGGTGGGTTAATGTGTTTAGTGTTTGGTGATGATATATTAAATGTTTTTTTCTACAAAAGTTTTAAAAGTTATTGACTTAAAATTTAGATCCCAACTTATGATCTAATGAAATGCTATTAAAAAAAGGTTAAACAAAATTACGCTTTTAGTTGGGTCTGTACTTAACATGTGTATAGAATTCTAAGAAAGAAAAAATAGAAATATAAATTTGAAGATGATTTAACATAGAATTAAAATGTTATTTTTACTTTTAATTGCCATTCTTAAAGTCTGTTTTTGTTAAAAAGTTATATTGTTTATATAGAAATAAAAGAATATTTAATATTTTAACTTATAGGGTCCAATGTGGAAACAGATTCGTGGTAAAGGCTATTCCTACAACTACAGAATTCTGGTCAAGGTAGGTGAAGGTCTAATTTACCTAATTTTTGGACGAGCTACCAACGTAATTGGAGCTTACCAGGAAACAAAGGAATTAGTTGATAAACAACTTACTCAGAAAGATTGGGATAATACTCTTTTAGAATCGGCAAAGAGTTCCCTAATTTTTAACATAATTGAAGAGGAAAAACTATTGGAAGTGTTGTGGGACTGTCACTTAGGTCCTATTTTCAAGGAGTTGATTATACATACAACAGGTAGGTATCCAGTCACAAATTTAAATATTGAATATTCTACAATCAGTTCACGGATGGACTTAATCATAGCAGTATTTTTTTTCACTGCTGCTGAGAAATTGCTATTGTTTACTCCATTCCACTAACGAGAACTAATATTTCTTACCCTAGGTAAATAATGATAATAACAAAAAACCTAGGTCAATAATGAGAACAATTCTCATATTAAAATTTGACATATGCTAAATTTTTACATAAATAAAGCCAATCTGATTGGAAACACACTCCAGTCTACTTGATATTCCGATACATTCAATAAATTGTTAATAATTTATATATTAATGTTAGCAGTGAAAAAATTCTTTATATACCTTAGGTGAGAAAGCTATTATTTATCCTGCATATTATATCCCTCGGTGCCACGCGCCTTAGGATATCAAAATGGTCGGTAAATAATAGATTACTTTTCACCCTAGGTATTCAGGGTGTTACAAATTCGAGGAACACTCTTAAGATCTCGGAAAAGGTAAGAAATGCAGGGTTGGTTAAATTAGAGCAAATTTGCCAATTTTTATGCTTAACAATATTCCGTTTTAAAAACCGAAAAACCAGTTTTTATGTTTTTTTCGGTTTATTTGAAGAAGTATTTTAAAACAAAAGACAAATTATTGTGGCCACTTTTTCGGTTCTATAAAGTGATGTCACTAAACTTTAAGATCCGACGTTTCATCTTCGAGCCACCATCATAAACTTTGTTTTTTTTTAATGGGCGATATATTTAGTTTAAAACATAATAAAAGTATATTTTAATTTTAAATTCAACGATCTATCACACTTTACAATTTTGCGACGTTTTAAACCAAAAATCATTATCCACCATTAAAAAAGGAAAATAAGTTTTTATTCCAAACGATTTTTTAAGTTTTCATTTAAAGTTAAGTGTGAATGTTTATATGAACTTGTTTTTATATTTTTAATAGGGTCAAGTGGGGTTTTTGCAATACGGGGTAAATGCAATAACATATCTGTGTGCAGATATAATGCTTTTCGATGCTGCAATCTTGTACATCTGTACAGGGTGTCCCATTTTGGTTGTCCCTTATGGGAAACTTGGAAACCATAAGAGATATTAAAAACCCGATACCCCATCCTCGAGCTCTTTTTTGGAGAAAACATTTATGGTAAAAACAGATCATCGCTATCGCGAAGCGTTTCAGAGATACAGGGTGATTCTCGATTTTTTCACTTTTTGAAAAGGTCCTGTAGCTTTGTTGTTATTGCAGATAAGAGAAAATTAATTGCACATTATACAGACACTTTTTTCCGTAGAATCCAGTGGCGTAGCCAAAACATTTTTTTGAGCTGTCATTTTTGACATATGACCCAAACATGTTTTTTTTATTAGGGACACCCTATAAATGATTAGGTAATTAAATTGCTTGTTTTTTTCTAATTAAAATAATTTATCATAGTAGGTGGTTTAATAAATTTTTACGTCAAATATTGGAAAAATTATGATTTTAAAGACGCATTGCGGCTTCTATCTGTTTTTAAATTGTTTTATATTTTTGTTTTAAAAGGAATCTGTCATCCCTTAGCTCAGGAGACATTACCGTAGAAAAAAAATAAAAAAATAAAAATAAAATAAAAATAAAAAAATAATAAAAAAAAATTAATTAATTTTTTGTTTTTTTTTTTCTACGGAAATGTCTCCTGAGTTGAGGGATGGCAGTATTGTTTTTAAACAAAAATATTTAGTTTTCTCTTATCTGTCATAACAACAAAGCTACAGGGCCTTTTCAAAAAGTGAAAAAATCGAGAATCACCCTGTATCTCTGAAACGCTTCGCGATAGCGATGATCTGTTTTTACCCTAAATGTTTTCTCCAAAAAGAGCTCGAGGATGGGGTATCAGATTTTTAATATCCCTTATGGTTTCCAAGTTTCCCATAAGGGACAACTAAAATGGGACACCCTGTACATACCGTTTAACCGACGGACGAATAAGTGACATTTCATTTCGCCACAGGCCTTCAAAACACGAAGTACTTAAGTTTATAAAATAACTTTTCATCGAGTTTCATATGCATTTCCAATATAAGTTTTCAATTTGTTTTTCTTTAATGGTAATGTCTTGGGTAATAAAGTTACATAAATAATGTATTTATAACACATCTTCTTTATCTTGCATGATACAGCTGCTATACATTTCCCCAGATTTTTACTGCCTTGGGGAAATTGCAATATGGGCATTGTTACATTTGCAATTACTTAAAAAACTTATTATTTCCGGATGGTTCGCAATTATGTTAAAAAAAACAAGCCTCCAGTAATCTGAGAAAAAAATAAACTTATCTAGTAATTAAGAGAGGTAACATTAGTTTTATTAATAAAGTTCATAACTTTTGATATAATTGTCCGATCTCGTTAAAATAAAAATCACTAGAAAAATCATTATTTCCCTTTCATTACTATTGTCCCCGGTTGCCAATCTATGTACACTTTAACAAAATTAGACATGATTATTACATTTGCCCCTTTTAACAGGGCAATTGTAATAATCAGACATGGTACATAGTTTCGAGCCTCATGATTATAAAATAATAGTCTAATATATGCTTTAGGGTGCAAGTGTATGTTAATTCTTGTTTTTCAAAAAGTAATTTAACTATATGATTTTAAATTTATAAATTGAGTTATCATACTCGCAAGTACCCCACTTGACCCTAGTAGAATCTACCTTTAATTTTCTTTAACAACATTCTTTAACAACCTGTATAGAATTAGCTCAGAAATACAAAAAACACTCTGTTTTATCTTTAAAGATTTTTGTTTAAATTTAAAATGACTTACATAATATTATATTTACATTATGCATTAGAAAAGTACCTTTCCACTTTGCCTCCAAAAGGTAAAACCTTACAGAACGAAGTCTAAACCTTAATGTCATATTGGTACAATGTGTAACTGTGTATTTATATTGTGGAATACATGTAAAAATTGCTGCCAAATTAACTGGAGCAATAGTTCTTCAGAAAATGAAATTTAACCAGCTGTTTTATTTAGCAGTAACGTCATTTCAACCAGAAGATTTCCATTTTCATTGCAATTCATGGAAATGTAACTTTTAGGAATCTGTTGGAATCTTTAAATCAAGTTACAATTGAGGATCTAAATAGGGTTGGAGACCTTTATGTCGCTCCATTATTTGATCCTAAAAAGGCAAAATCTGTTTTGGTAACTGATCCTGCAAAAGTAAATGATATGGCTGAAGGATTTAAAAAGTAAGTACTGTCTGTTAATAATTAAATATCATATTTGTTAACGAAGTTTCTAGTAATAATACCATGGTCCTATGTATCAATTATATATTACTTAAATTTAAATTTGAAATATATATACAGGGTGTTTGGAAAATGAGTTAGGAAATGTTAAGGAGTCATTCTACAAAGTAAAATAATGTTAGTAAGTCCTTCGACAAAATGTGGAAATATCCCTGGTTACCAAGCTACAGGGGTTAAAAGTTTAATTTTAATTTTTGTTTTTCACTATATTGCATTAATTTTTAACCAATCTAGTTAATATTCGGCACACGAATCGACCTGTGCATATTCTATAGTTTTAAGGTAAAACTACTGTTTTTTATACCGTAAAGGGTACTTTACCTGAAACAGAAAATTTATTTACTTTATAACTTTTTATTTTGACAGATATTGCAAAGCCGAGGGCACCATTTTAAAGACAATCACAAACTTAAAAATTAGGCACCGTTTAGCCACCAATCAACATCAAAGTTTTCATCAATTTCAATCAAGTTACCCACGTATTTAAATGAAATCAGCAAATTAGGGCGCCTGGTCTCAAATTGTGCAAAACTTGACAACTAGCGATAGTTTTATTACTTACTATTAAGTTCAGTTTGAAAGATTTTTTGTTTTAAAAAGATACGATGCTGTAAATTGGAACGGGAATATTAAAATGTTGAGTAGCGTCATACGCATTTTTCTTACGGACTAGCAAATGAGGAAAAAATTGAACTTAACAGTAAGTAATAGAATTATCATTAGTTGTCAAATTTTGCAATAATTGGCGAACAGGCGACTTGACTTTTTTTTTTTTGAAAACTCTTTATTTTTTCTCCTTAAATTCTCTACTTGCTGATTACATTTAAATACCTAGGTAATTAGGTTGAAATGGATAAAAACTTTGATGTCGATTGGTGGCTAAACGGTGAGGTATATCGACTTTGATAAAGAGTTACTTATTTTTTAAGTTTGTGATTGTCTTTAAAATGGTGTCCTCGGCTTTGCAATATCTGTCAAAATAAAAAGTTATGAAGTAAATGAATTTTATGTTTCAGGTAAAGTGCCCTCTGGCGATATAAAAAAACAGTAGTTTTATCTTAAAATTTAAGAATCTGCAGTGCTCCATTCGTGTGCCGAATTTCAACTAGATTGTAATACAATAATAAATGCAATATGGCGAAAAAATAAAAAAAAACTTTTAATCCCTAACCAGAACTAACCAGGGAGATTTCGACATTTTGTCAAAGGACTTACTAACACTATTTTACATTGCAGCATGACCCCTTAAAATTTCCTAACGCATTTTCCGAACACCCTGTATTTTTAAAGTGCTAGATACCATTGTTGTTTGGTTTAGAACTATGGGATCAAACTTCTAGGGATTAGTCACTGCAACAGTAGAAAACATTTGAGTATAGAGATCTACGTCCGGAAAAGTGTCACTACGGCTCTAAAGCCCTAAGACGAGTTAAAATTTAGAAAGATAAACTGCCTAAATGGGATTTAATGCATTTAATTTTTGCCTTTTGTACCTGATATCATCACAACAATTGTTCAAAATGTCAATGTCAATGTTTAAAATTTTATTATTTTATTTTATTAATAGTTTTTTTTTATTTAATAATTTAATTTATTATTATTTTTATTATTTAATTATTTTGTTGTAATTTTATCATTTAAAAAAGGCAAAAATTAAATTTTATTTAGGCAATTCTTTATCTTTCTACATTTTAACGCGTCTTAGGGCCGTAGTGCCGTAGTGACACTTTTCCAGGCATGGGTCCTTATACTTAAATGTTTTCTACTGTTGTATATAATCCCTAGAAGTTTGATCCCATAGTTCTGGAACACCCGGTATATTTATAAAGAATAACTTTTTTAAAGTATTAAAAATAAAAAAAATACTTACTGGTGATAGAAAAAAAACATTTAATCCGAAACTAATACTAAATCATGTTTTCCCAACATTTCAACTAAGATGAACTTAGGGAGTATTTTTTTAATTTTAGGTTTGGCCTAGATTTAACAGTTTACCCTTCACTTGAAGAGAGCTACTTAAATATGCTGTAGAAGATTTATATTTATTAGGAGGTAATTAATGTTAAAACAAAATAATATTTATTTTCTATACATTTACTCTTTATCTTTAAAGTTAAGGTGGGCTATTTAAACCAAGCTTAAAACATACCTTTTTGTATTAAATAGCACTTATTGAAAATAACCCTAATATTATGTATTGAATATTAAATATTAATAAAGTTATCCTGTAAATTTAATCTTGCACAAACAATATGCCACTTAGTGGCGTAGCTACTATGGGGCTAGGCGGGGCAGTGCCCTGGGGCCTAGGGTGGCCCCGGGCTTTGTCGTTCAAAAAAAAGTGTGTGAATGCAGGTAGAAAAATGTAAAGACCTTTTTTTTGCTCCTATATATTTTCGGGGGTCAGTATATGAGAATGTTGTTTTTATTAGAAGAGAACCTTTTTTTCCCTCTTCATTTTTTTTTCTTGCTCCTTGACATTTGCAACTTTTTTGCCTGTAATTAGAGGCCCTTTTAGTTTTTGCCCCAGAGCGCCTGCTCGCCTAGCTACGCCACTTATGCCAATAGTTCCTTAAGGTATACAAAATTAAATTTATTGCACTGGTCAACATAATTTTTGTTACACATAAACTTTTATGTAATTTATACTCACTACTTACTGTTATTAAAAGACCATAAATGTTTTTGTTTCATCAACCATTGTAAATTTAGTTATCTTAGAAAAACTAGTTTTATTGTTTTTAATTTTGTTACCTGAATTAGTTAGAATACCAAGACTTGTACAAATAATCAGCGGCGGATTTAGACATGTTGCCGTCCTAGGTCCGATTTAAGCTGAATTTATAGATTGACGTTTCCGTTACCGATTGCCGTTTGACGTTTCTGTTTCTGATACGGTATATGGAAACGGTAAACAAAAGTATAAATTGACAAATGGAAAATTGATGTTTCATCTCCTAACTGAAAACGTTAAATGGCAAACGGAAAAGAAACGTCAAAATCGGAGAAATGAGATTAATTTTTGTTCATTGTAATTGTTCAAATATAGCAATATTTTATTAATGTACAGTATTTAATGAAGCTACTGAACAGTACAGATAAATAAGTGATAATTTTTCGACTGGTAAATACCATTTTTTTTTTTTTAATATTAATTATTATGAAAATATTTTCTTCCTGGCTTTGGTCCGCGCAAAAATATCAAACAATTTTATTTCAGATAATGTGAGTAAGAGAATAAATAAATTCATTTTACTTCCACCCCACTTCTACACTCAATACCACAGACACCTTAAAAATGAATTATTTTTACTTTTTTGCCTTTAAAATTATGGCATTTTAAAACTTTTCCCGCCACTTAAATTCTGCCGCCCTAGGCCTGGGCCTCAGTCCATCACTGTAAATATTCCAGTATAATCATTCTGGTAACGAAGTGTGGAGAATATCACAACATTCACATGTCAATGAAGAAATTTCCCTAGTGGCTAAGAAGTATTACTTCAAGTATTTTGAATTGCTAGTGCACCACCAAGAGAAATTTTGGGTTTTCATTAAATTTTGTGAATCCTCTTTTGATCTAATAAAACATGTCACATGACCCGCATCAGATTGTCATTTTTGTGTGACTACAATAAAGGGCGTCACTGGCATAACAAAATAAATCATTATCCAAACTTATATGGATAAATCTTACAAAGGATATTAAATTTTCATAAATCCTAACACTACAAAAAATATATTTTTTGAACATAGAAATCCACGATGGAAGTTTTTTTATGAAACTAATTAAAAATTAAACTAATTTGTTTTTACAGGAAAAACTGAAATTTTTCACTCACGGCACAAACATTTCATAAACAACATTCATCGTGGATTTCTACCTTTAGACTATAAATTACAGAAATAATTAAGAGAGCCCTCATATTTAAAAAAGTAATAAATACAGCGTGTTTTCGGAAGTTCTTACCAAATGGGAAACTTTTTAATTATTAACTTTATGAAAAAAAGTGTCTCTTCATAAAAAGTCCTCCTTGATGAGAAAATACATTTCCAGAGAAATATTTGAAGGTTGGATGTACAGGGTGGCTTAAAAATGCCTTGTTTCTAAATTAAAATAAAGGTTATTTCCTAACTACGGTACCAAACTTTAAAGGGTGATTTCTTATGTCATTTTATGAAGAAAAGTTCCTTTAAACATATGTTCGGAGTTGCTTCGTTTCTGAGATACAGGGCGTTAATTATTTTTTAAAAGAATGTTTTTTTAATATCTTAAATCCGAAGCCAGGTACAAAAAGATGTACTACACTAAAAAGTTAAATTTGTAGTTACTTTATAGGAAAATAATATAAAAACTACATAAAAAGCCAGTGGCGTACAGTGGGCACAACAGCCAATATTATTGAGAGAAAAATGTACGCCAATGACTTTTATGTAGTTTTTATATTTTTTCCAATTAAACAACTAAAAATACAACTTTTAGTAAAATACATTTTTTTGTATCTGGCTTCGTATTGAAGATATTTAAAAAACAGATTTTTAAAAAGTAATTAACGGCCTGTATCTCAGAAACGAAGCAACTCCGGTCATATGTTTATAGGAACTTTTCTTTATAAAATGACATAATAAATCATCCTGTAAATCTTCCGTAGTTAGGAAATACCCTGTATATTAATTTGGTAAAAGTCTTTTAAGCCACCCTGTACATCTTTAAATATTTTTATGGAAATGTATTTTCTCATAAAGCAGGACTTTTTATGAAGAGAGACATTATTTCGTAAAGTTAACAATTAAAAAGTTTCCCATTTGGTAAGAACTTCCGAAGACACGCTGTATACCGAATGTACGCGAAAATTCCAAAGGATATATAGGTATTTAAAATGGTCAACACTGGATTAATGACCATACCCATAAAGCACTGGAATACCATAAACTAAAAATTAATTTTTGATATTATCTATTTGACTTTTCCCCGAAAATCTAGGAGCAGTCAGTGATAAGCATTGTGAATACCATTTTCTTGGGGATATGTTATCCCCGAAAAAGAGATACCAATGCAAATGTTGGACACTAAAAAGTGGAATAGTAGAGGACATATGTTCAACAAAATGGTTTTAAAATCTTTTTCTTATACTGTCTGCACAAAATGATTTTTTACGGTCAAAAATGAAATATATTATTCAGTGTTTAATTGACGATTCGGTTTTTATTTTTAAAACCATTTTCAGATTTTTTTAACAATCACTAACTACTACTACTTTTATAGACTTATTTTAAATTTATTAGGTTAGGTTAAGTTATATATATATTTTTATCTTTATGATATCTCACGAAGGCTTATGCCTAAATACCAGTGTACCGTGAGTGCCGGGTTACTGGATGTTTAACCCAATATTGTCGTGTTCCGTCAACGTTATACAAGCACTGAAACATGCAGTTGCATTTCACAGCACCTTTTAGAACACGCGGTAGTGCCACCACGGACGTTATTTTTAAATAACTACTACCTAGAAATGGCAGAATACTACACAGTGGTTTGCCATTGCCAACTGTGAGGTGACGAGCTATTAAAAATCCGATGTCCGATTCCGAGATTCGAACCCGGATTGCTGCGGTGAGAGGCTGACACGCTAGCCACTGCACCACTGTCTCGCCACATTTGGATGTTTTTTTAACATCCAAATAATAAGATAAATTTTTGAAAAATAAATTGAAACTTCACGTAAACACTGAATACTATATTTTGTTTACGACTAAATCTTATAAAGAAGAACTTAATTGTTAATAATGCGGTCAGGAAAATAAAGTACTAATTGATAATTATGTTTTTTTTTGTCAATCAAGGTTTATTGTATTTCTTTTACCTTACCGTAAATCCTAATATGTTACACTTATATTTTCTTATTTTAATGATTTATTTCTTTAATAGATTTAAAATATAATTTAAAATAATATGTAATTAAAAAGTTTACATTTTGTTGACCAGTGTCATTTTTTTGTAATCTGTATGAAGAATATTCCACAGTACCCCGAATGCGGTTAAACCCCTTTAGATAGCTTATATTTATTAATAATATAAATATTGTATATTTTCTATACAAGTACTTACTTTTGAAAATTTAATGTAGGCTATTAAAACCTATTTTAAAGTATACCTTTTTATATTAAATAACACTTATTGAAAATAAAAATATGTATTTACTATTAAATATCATGAAAGGTATTGTGTATTAATTTAATCTTGCAAAAACAATTTGGCACTGCTCCCATAGGGTATACGAATTAGGCAGAATGCAGTTAAGCCCCAGAATAAAAATAGTTAAGCTTTTCAGATGACTATAAAGTATTTTTTAAAACGTTAAACAAAATACAGAACAAAAGAAAATATGGGAGAATAAAAATTATCTACTAAAATCATAATATACCGATGACGCAAAAAAGTAATGACACTTTGAAGAAAAGCACAGGACTGAAGGTGGCTCTCTCTACATTTAACAGCAAAAATGTGAATATCTTCTGATTTCTTACTTTAAAAAACTGCTTATATCGATTTTTGTAAAAAAATCAAATATTAAATTAAATACTTAAAAAAAACTAAAATAAAATAAAAACTTTCACGCCCTGTATCTTGCCAAAGATCAACTTTTTGACCAAGGTAAAATGGGTTAGTTTTGGTTAATAACTAAAATAAAATAAAAACTTAAACGCCCTCTATCTCTCGAATGACCAACAAGGTAAATAGAGCATAAATCATAAATTAAGAATTAACCCATTACTAAAAAGTATTTAATAAAATAATGAAAATTCAACTTAAAACCTATTTATTAGTGCTTATGGTTAGGTCATTGTATTTTGGCCCAAGGAGTCTATGGTAGCATTTTGTACAGAGCTTTTAGAGAGACCCTGTATAGGAATTGCACTAGAGGTTTCTCTTTAAATGACAACATAAGCTTAGATTTATAAAAAGCTATTTAGTTTTCGGAAAATTACTCTAATTAGTGATGACCTTATAAAAACCATATTCCTTGAATATATTAAGAATTAACCCATTACTAAAAAGTATTTAATAAAATAATGAAAATTCAACTTAAAACCTATTTATTAGTGCTTATGGTTTTTGGTCTAAGTTTTTATTAAATTAAGCTATTATTTTTAGTCGCGTATTTTGAACCGCAATTAAGTCCATGGGTTAATTAACTTTTTTGCCCCAATTTTAACTTTTTTTGGATTATTTATTTATTTTAGATAATAAATCAATACTTTATTAATTGTAATATGCAATGAGCAGAGCACATTAAACAGTTTCAACAATAAAACCAGAAAAATCCACATTAAGTACGTCTCATGTACACAAAATTCGAACCCAAAACAACCAAGGTCAAAAAGCAGAGTCACTACCAACAGAGCTAACTAACTTGTCAATCATTAGGCCATATTACCATATCCCAGATTAATTAAATTGTCCTATGAACAACAATTCAGTTATTCAAGTTACTAATTTTTCAAAAGAGACGTCCGACTTACATTTTTTAAACTTTAAACTGTCCGATAGAACATAGTTAATTTTTGTTTTTTTATGCTTACAGTAAAATTTAGATCAAATACTATCCAAAACACCATTATTTATTAATAACTTACCTCAGTTATTTAATTTACTGATCTAACTAACTAATGATCGTAATCGTATACCAAGAATACCGACAGTGTACACACAACGCCATTTATATTTTGATTTAAAAAATATCGTTGTTGTCCGACAAACATAGGCTGCAACGGACGTTTTCTGAGACCAAATACATATACCTATATTTAAAACAATGCCAAAGTAAACAGTTTAAAAAACAAAGCATATTTTTCCGTAATAAGTAGTATACCTTTATAGTAATTTTTAAAAACATGGTTATTTATTTGTACAGGGTGGGCCAAATTAAACTATCTTTTTCATTTTTGAAGGGTAGGTATGTTTTTTCTAGGTGGCCAATTTCGGTCAAATAGATTTAGACAGGACTGGACTTACTGGACTTTTTCCAAAATACTGTATTTAGCATCGTTGCAAAGAAATCTGATTTAGCTACAATAAGGCTAATACGATTTTCTTGTAGACAAAGTATAGTAAATTATTCAGTAATAGCAAATCTGTTAACAATTAGAAGATTTAGGAATTATAATTATTTTGATAAATAATGCTCCCCATAAAGCATGCATTTCTCTCGATTTAAAAAAAATATTTTTAGTGTTCTTTGAAAATCAAAAATATGAGGTTACCATGGTTACTGAGTTACTAAAATAAACCTATTGGCCTAATTGTAGATAATTTTTTTTTTGCAACGAAGTTAATGCATCATTTTGGAAAAAGTCCCGTAAGTCCAGTCCTGTTTAAATCTATTTGACCAAAATTGGCAAACCTAGAGAAAACATATGTACCTATTACCCCTCAAAAAAAAAAAAAAAAAAAAAAAGATGAGCGCAACAGATAAAAAGTTATTATTAGTTAAAAAGTGTGCAAGTTTAATTTGGCCCACACTATATAGAAGGTTTTTTTGTAATATAAAGTTATACAGACTGTCCTCGGATGTCGTTACCAAGAGGACAAATGGACCAAAAATTTTATTATTCAAAAAAGTCATTCTTCATAAAAATTTTGCTTGGAAAAAAAATAGGATTCACGAAGAGGAAATGTTGATTTTGTATACAGGGTTGGCAAAACCTTAAAAAGTGTGATTTTTCTCCAAGAGTAAACTACCTTGATTTTTAATTTTTAAGCAAAATGTCATAAGAAAAATTTATTTAGAATAATGTTTGATAACCACAATAATACAAAATTTTATTGAACTCTTTAATTTGGCAAAAACGCCTTGATCACATTCGTTTACAGCAGAAAAATTTTGTTGTGTAGGAATTTGGAGAAAGCAGGTGTTTAAAAAGCAAATTATGAAAGTTTTTAGCTAATTTTATTTAAAAAATTAAAATAGTTAATTTTTAATAACTGCAAAATCAATTTCATGTATCTTTCTGATACTCCTGTAAAATTAATAAGTTATTCAGATTGCTATTCTAAATAAATTTTCTAAATGATATTTTGCTTAAAAATGAAAAATTAGGGTAGTTTACTCTTGGAAAAAATATAATTTTTTAAGTTTTTGCAAACCCTGTATACAAAATCAACATTTCATCTTCGTGGATCCTATTCATATTAAAGGGTGATCCAATTAATGCTTTAGGATTTAAAGATTAAAATAAACCAAAAAATTGCTACCGGGCCAAATATTTTCATTTTAGTCGATATACCATTTAATTACAATAATTATGATTTATTGCTGCCGCCACACATTGGACGAACTTGTGGCCGAATTATTTGTCGAAACATTTGGCAACTTGAGTGTTTTTTTCGTAACATCTAAAAAAATACGATATACAGGTTAAAAATAAGGCTTAGATTGGAAAATTTGGAATTTTTTAGGGCCTTTTCACTCGAAACTATGCCCGATTAAAATACGAAATCTCGCTACATAAAGCTGAAAGCGACGTATTTCGTATGGAAATGAGTGTGTTCAAAGTTGAACCAATCAAGGCGAATGCAGACGAACTACCCGTCCACATAATGGTTGTTTGCGAAAGTTCTTCGTAGTTGGGCCAATGTCTGACGGCGATATAAAAATAATATTGACCAAATATCCTCCACGACTTTCTTGACAATAGCAAATTCGATCAGCCCAATTTAGCATGACGTTTTCACACATTTGTGCCGATATCAGATAAACAATGGTTCATGTAGCACCGTAGGAAGAAGTCACCAAATCACATGAGTGTGCGAGATAATTAACTGGACCATGTCGTGATATCACATTATCACTAAACTGTAACCTTGTAATAACGCGCTGGTTTTGTTGGCGGTATGACCATGCACTTCTTCCAATGGTGCAACGTGAAATCGAAGGTTTATGCTAACAATCCAAGAACCATAGGGGATTCATCTTCGGGCTGATTCTCCAATTCTTTCCGCAAAGTCTTCCGCATCTACTTAGGGTAGTTTTTGCCTAATATAATTAGGGGTGCACCCCTAAAATCCACTATCATTTTTTTTATATCACAATATGCACAAATCCGTTTTTTCGCCCATGAAATGGCAGGTAATATCATTGGCAATCCATCGAAATCAGTGATAGCAGCTGTCCACGCGGACCGCTCACTCAAGTAGTAGAAAAACAGATGTTGAACGCTGTGCCTCTTTGCCGCTCGTTCCGCGCTCTCGCTTGCCCTTCAAGCCTTAAATGGAACGCTTCGGAGCGAGGTAACACCGCATGAGTCATGTTTTTTGGTGCGTGCAGCCGACTCCATCGAATTATAAGACTTTGTCATGTCAAAAACATGATAAGGCTTTATACAACAAATTCGAACAAAATGTAATTTCTTTTTTTTTTTTGTAACATAGTTAGCCAAATAACCAAGTTTATAAAAAACATGATAAAGTTAATATTAGAAATAATTATTTTTAATATCGTGTTTTTTTATTCTACATATATTCAGAATCTAGCAAATTTGGGTGAATTGGTAACTTTAGCTTCCTCTTAAAAAAATAGTGTTGATAGTGACCGCTCACAGGTTGCTTAAGTGCAAGAAAATGACCACACATTTTTATACATAATAGTTTAGAACAAGTCAATAAATGTAAATTATATTTAAGTAAGCTGCTATATGGATACTGCGATTAAAATGATTAAAGTGAAACTTTAAAATTTAAAAAAAAATGGGTAAAATAAATGTATATTTAGGAGGTGAAAATCAAATACTGAGTGCCAATTAGGCAAAACGGTAAAGAATTGCATGCAAAAAGAAGAAGAAATACGGTAAACTTAGTTTCTATTCAAGTTTGATGATGAATATCACGAAAACGAAACGTTACCATAGATAACCGACATTTAGATCCGCAGTGGCAAGAAGCATTTTTCGGATTTTTACGACCTCGCGCAGTGGGTGGACGAACATGCGCACTTAAAAGCCGTGGCAAAATACAAACACCGGCACCCCGTACCCTTCGACCGCGGTCTGACCATAACGTTCATTAGCTACCGTACTTTGAACAGAAAACCAGGACGCCGTCGACAATTCTTTTCGATAATGTGGATAGTTTGTTTGGTTAGTAATCAAAAAGACATCTGTAATTTCGGTCTTTTCAGATTTTTTAAATATATTTAATTTGTTTTATTGCATACTGGAGATGGTAATTTGCAAATATATGTATCCCATTCTTTTTATTACTTTGGAATTATTTCTCACTTTACCTTTGTGAGTGGCCCCAAGGAGTTGGCCAACCGGGCATTTGCCCGGTCGCCCGGTGTCCCAGTCCGACACTGGGTTTTAAACCACTCTTAAATTCCATGATGGTAGAATAAGGCCGAGTTTATAAATCAGAATTTAATTTTAGTATTAGTATTAGTATTACCCTCAATTAAATTTAGAATTTTTTGGAAGCAATAATTAGTTACCAGTTACCAGTTTTTACCTGTTTATGACAATTTCAAGGTCGTTTCTTAAGACCACAAAATTAAATTTAATTTATAAACACTTCAATTTAAATGTATGTTCTTGAATCTTGTGACTAATGCTAATACTAATACTAGAATTAAATTTTAATTTACGGCCTAAAGTTCAGTCATAGTGTAAAAATACCTATATAATATATTATTATTACGTAGACTTTGCTTCAGTGCCCAAATCTTACTATAAAGAAGAATTTACTTTGAGAACACACGTGTAATATTTATTTAGTAATAAGTTAATGATCCTAGAATGATTTAAATAAATTTCCATTTTAGCATATTATTATTACGATCGTAGGTAACTTATTAGTAGCGCCTATTAATGCTATTGGATATTAATTAAATATTTATATATTAAAGGGTGATCCAATTAATGCTTTAGGATTTAAAAATTAAAATAAACCAAAAAATTGCTACCGGGCCAAATATTTTCATTTTAGTCGATATACCATTTAATTACAATTATGATTTAATGCTGCCGCCACACATTGGACGAACTTGTGGCCGAATTATTTGTCGAAACATTTGGCAACTTGAGTGTTTTTTTCGTAACATCTAAAAAAATACGATATACAGGTTGAAAATAAGGCTTGGATTGGAAAATTTTGAATTTTTTAGGGCTTTATTCCTTAGGATTCATCTTTGGGCTGATTCTCCAATTCTTTCCGCAAAGTCTTCCGCATCTACTTAGGGTAGTTTTTGCCTAATATAATTAGGGGTGCACCCCTAAAATCCACTATCATTTTTTTATTATATCTTGAGAACGAATTGAGATAACCTTACGAAATGGATTTTCAGGGGTGTATTTTACCCGTTAAAAGTGTTTAGTGGTTGTTATTTTTTTGTTTTTTTTTTATGTACTACAATATATTGCAGTTTCATCAAAATCTGGTAGGGACTTCTGAGATCCTTTCTTTGTTACTATTCTGTTGGGAATTCTAACCCTTTAACAAAATGTGTTTTTTTCTATCAGACTGCACTTTTAGGTATACTACAAAAATTGCGTTAGAAATCATTCGTCTACCGAATTATTACGTTGTACTACTAGATATCTAGAAGTTTCACCTTTGTTTCTCGAAAAAACATCTGTTTTCCCTCCTTACCGATTTTTTTAAAAGCTTTTTTGTCAAGGCACGTGTTTACTTTTTGGAAGTTAATTGAAGTCGTTTTAACTGTTAAATAATACATAATTTAAATAATCAATTTTAATGGCAAACTAATATTTAATTAACCTAACTAAATTTTCATTACTGCAACAAAAAACATTACTTTAAGTTAATTACAATAAGTTAAAGCATAGCTGTACATGTCGATCAAAATGGTAAAAATCAAATGGTACTTTTTTACAAGCTTTCTAAAGACTGGTTTAAAATTTTGCCCGATCTTTGCCATTGTGCAATAGGGTGGACCTTAAAAATACTTTTTTGCGTAGCTCTCTAAAAGCTTTCTTTTTATAAAAAAACACTGAAAAACCTTTTATTTTCAATTCAAAAAACACGTGCTCCTAGATCTACTTACATATTATCATTGATAATAGCCAAAAATTAACCCGTCTAGAGGCACGTGTTGTTTTGAATTAAAAAAAAATTTGTTAGTGTTTTTTCATTAAAAGAAAGCTATTGCCGTAAAAAATAATTTTTAAGAACCACTTTAATGATATACCAAAATATTGAAAAAAAATCTAGTGCCTTCCAAAGGAAGCTTTTTAGAAGGCGTCACAAAAATTTAATGTTTAGCGACCACCCTATTGTGCAATCATACTTAATAGGGTTTAATTGGTAAAGAAAGGTAAATTTATTTAAAGGCGACATTACTTGTAGAAAAACAGATTTTTGTCTTGCTGAATAATATGATTGCAGTGTCCGTCGTTAGTAACTTTGTTATTTATTAAAATACAAAATTGTTTAAATTAGCAAACTAGTAATATTTCTAACGCTCTTTAGGATTGAAGATTGAAGGAATTGACAATCGTATTTTCGAGTTACAGAGTAAAATAGTATCTCTTCAAATGTACGACCCTGTATATTTTTCACATTTGAAAGATCTATCCTATCAAAAAACTTTAAAAAAGTTCGCATGTTTATATAAAAAATTTTATTAGTGTCAGAGTATGGCCATTCTTAAGAGTTTAAAACTAACATTTTTTAAAATAAAGCACCCTGTAAATTGTGTTACTAATTAAAAGATCTTTACGAAAATACCACATTTGATATGTCTATCTTTTACAGTTTTGGAAAAATGGCCATCCAAATCTGAAAATTGTGTTTATTTTCCATTATATCTATTCTACACATCGAAGATAGTAATGTATACAGGGTGTCCAGCACCTTAACCAAAAAACTTTAAGGGATAATTCTACAATGAAAAATAAGAAAAAACTTTATATAAACTTATGTCCTAAACGTCTTAGTTTTTTAACTAGGGGATGTTAAAAAATTTTAAAAATTGACGTTTTTTTATCATGGCTTTCATACCAATAAAATATTAAAAAAAAAGTGGAACACATTTTCTATTCATTAGAAGATATATTTTGATATACTAGAAAAAAATTAAATTTCACCAGTGTCGTCCATAAGGGGTTTAGGGTAAATATTTTTAAGAAAAAATGGGACGTCACTGCAATTTTCCAAAATAAAAGTATTTTTTAAATACCCGTTTAGGTTAGAACAAATTTGGTTTCTTGACTTTTTTGTCTGTTTTTTGTTTGATGAACAGTATTTGCATAAAAAATAAAAACTATTTTTTGGCATGGTCATTTCGTATTGCTAATATCAAATTCTACAGTTAAAAATAACCTTTTTTGTTTTTTATTCTTTGATTGGATATGGATTTGACCATGCTAAGAAATGGTTTCTATTTATTTACGCGAAAACCGTACATCAAACAAAAAAAGTCAAGAGATAAAATTTGCTCTAAACCAAACGGGGATTCAAAAAAATATTTTTATTTTAGAAAAATGCAGTGACGTAGCATTATTTTTTTAAATTTTTTTACCCTAAACCTCTTTTGAACGACACTGGTAAAATTTTGTTTGTTTCTTTAATGTCAAAAAATGTCGTCTGATGCATAGGAGATGTCTTCCCAAATTTTTAAAAATATTTTAATTGGTATAAAAGTATATAAATGCTCTAAGCTCCAATCACCTAACTTAGATATGGATGACCATATTTTTAAAACTTTAAGAGATAGTCATGCATATCAAATGCCAAATCATATCAAATATTTTAAAATCTCTTTGAAATACCCCTTTAAGTGTAACACAATATAAAGAGTGTTTTATTTAAAACATGCTAGTTTACTATCAAAATTCTAAAGAAGATCAAATTTGTAAAACCAGTGGCGGCGAGTACGTGAGTGCATGGGAGCCAATGCACCCAAAGAGGTGAAATGTATGGGTGCAATGCACCCACATAAGAAAAGAAAATTTTAACATTTTAATAGATTTTAATAGTGTTATGTGAATGTGGTTGATAAGACATTTTTTCTCTTTTTATAAGGGAAGAATACAATATGAGTTTTCTTTGCTTTTAAAGTTTTAATTACGTAAAACGGAATAGAATGTGAACGAGATTTTTTTATGCTGTTTAAAATTTTTTTTACACATGGCACCCATATGAAAACTGAAAACCCGCCGCGTCTGTGTAAAACCATTAAAAAAAATTATTTTTTACGTGTAAAGTTTTTCTCTTTGATAGATCTTTTAAATGGTGATAAAATATGCAGGGGGTTCCATTAAAAATGCTATTTTAATAAAAATTAAACAGAGGATTAGCTTTTAATGAGAAAAACTTTGGTGAATAAAATTTTAATTTTGAAATTTGCGTAAAAAAATTTGTCGATAAAATTTTATTAAACTCATGAACAAAAAATACAAAGAGGGGTCGCTTTTGAAACTTGGATTTTTCTGGGGGAGGAGGGTAATCCAAACAATTAACTTTTTTTCGCACATTTCGTTTAAAAATATTATCTAGGCCAGTGTTAAAAAGACACTCCTCCAAGATATTAAAAGGTTACCCGCTCTTGCTCCCGCGTGCATGAGTTATCCAATTTTCTGTTGCGGACGCCACTGACTTAGATACTTTTAAAATTCTACTTGCATGTCTTACGATGCTTGCTATGACGTCAATCGTTATTGTTATTATGTAATTATTATTTTCTTGGAATATTTAATTTATAAAAATTTATTATTTTGCGACTAGTAACTAGTTTTGGCCACAGACCATTTTTATGACAAATTTTTATTATACAAGGTGCCCAATATAATTATTGAAAGCCAGCAAAACCCCAGATTCCTTTTGTTAGGACATTGGGATTTAACCAAATATACAGGGTGTTCCTTAAAGATATGCTAATATTTAATGATATAATTCTTGGAGTCATTTAAAGAAACAAAACTTCCTATGGACATGTGGGTTCAACCAGTGCCGGATTAGGACTACCTTATGCCCTAAGCAATCCAGTCCTGTGGTGCCCCCAGCCCACTACCCATGATACCTTTAAAACTTTGGAGGACCAAAAAAAAAGCAAAAATTTTTAAATCCTTTTAAAACATTAACTTTTACGTTGTGTTTTTGAGGAGCAAATACAAAGTAAAATGTAATTTATTCCAATAATTTTTATCTGGCAACTTAACGGCGCACCTTATACTTCTCTGAATATATCTAAACGTCATATTTAATTATAAACAAACCCGAAATAAAATGAAAAAAATAGGTCTTTATTGAGAAAAATATTTTTCATTTGCTCTCAGACACGTTTAGAAAAAACTAATTTTTAAAAATATGTACAGTATTTTTGCAGTAAACTTTACAGTATTTCTAATTTGTTGCCAATTATTATTTTATATTTATTAACCCATCCTATAAAAATAATTTCTTGTATAATGCTTAACAATCGAGTGGATTAAAATCAGTAATTCTAGCCGGCCCAGGAATCAGACTTCTTGGACTACCCAACGATGGTGTTGTTTAAGTAATCTCTGATGGGTCTGTTAGAATTTTCTGGAGTTTTACCCGGTATGTATTGGTTTTTGGTTACATATCGGGATTATAATAATAATTTTGCTTTTGTACGTATTTCGTAGATGAGGTTTTTTTGCTCCTTTTGATACAAAAAGATATTGTAGGGGAAAACAATAAAGGTGTGGACCTTTTTTATAACAAATTTCTTGTCATTTAACCCCCCAATTATTCGAGGTCCACCTTTAGGATCTCAGGAACGGTAAGAGCTACAGAGTTGGTTAAATTGGAACAAAGTTTCACATTTGTATGCTTAACAACATTCCGTTTTAAAAATTTGTAGCCGTTCCGAAAAAAAACGAAATTTTGCCAAACAGTTTTTGTTATTTTCGTGGCTTATTAAAAGAGATATTTAAAAACAAACAAAACATCTCTTTTTCTGTTCTACAAATGGTGTTACTAAATTCAAGATCCGACGTTTCGTCTTTAAGCCACCATCATCAACTTTGTTTTTTAAATAGACGGAATATTTGGTTTTAAACTTAATAAACGTATATTTTAATTTTAAATCTGACGATAATATCACAATTTACATTTATGCGATTTTTCAAACCAAAAAACCATCATCCACTATTTTTTCAATAAAAATTACGTTACCGTTACCGGTATTCGCGTTAAACTGTCTCTTTTCCACGCATTGCCTATATGTACATACAGTGGCCGCCAGTAATGTTGAACCATATGGAAAACTTTTATTTTTGATTTCTCAAAAAAAATATTTTTGATAAAAATATATGCATATTCCGAAACTCACAAAACACTTATCAAAATTAAATTAATCCATACTATATACGAGGTAGGTGCACATTAAAGAATGTGACACAAGAAAAACTACCTTTATTTTTAAACTAAGGGAAAAATATTATTTGGAAAACTTGTTTTGAAACAAAAGTTACGTTACATTTTAAAAGCAGAACCACCTAATAAAAATTTGGAAAAAACTTACTCTTCCAATTTACCCCGTATAGAGATTAGATCGAACTAAATTAACTGCCGAAAATTATCCTTATCGCCCTTAAATTAAAAAAATGCTAAGCTTTGTTATTCTTAAATCATTTACGTACATATAGATCACTTTAAAAACAAAAGCCAGTTCAATAGAGCTTAAAGCCCCCTATATTAATGTTTTGTCACATCGTTTTTGTCTTATAAAAAAAAAATGTCTTTATTTTTTAAAATATAAATTTAGTTTTATAATTTTCTTTACCAATGGTCAAAAATTAGGCTTTATTGGGATTATGGTAACAGAAAGATGTTTAAAAAATGTTTTAGGATTAATCTAAATTAAAAACGAAGATATGATATTAAATTAAAAATTGTGAAAAGGTTTTCTATAAGGCAGACATGATGTAAAATATTAATCTAAAGCGGCTTTAAAATTTTAGCCTTATTGAACCACAAAAAGAAAAAAAATGCTTTTAAGGTGAATAGTGATCGAAATATACTTAAATGCTTTAGAAATTATAAGAATTTGAGATTTTTGAAATTTAAAGACAATAATTTTTTGTCAATCTTTTTAATAGGAGGCTCTGCTTTTAAAATATGACATAACTTTTAATCCTAAACAGTTTTTCAAATAATATTTTTCTCCAAGTTCCAAAATAAAGCTAGTTTTCTCTTGTGTCATATTTGTTAATTTGCACCTACCACGTATACGGTATGATTTATTTAAATTTTGTTTAGTGTTTTATGAGTTTTGGCGTATGCAGAGATTTTTATTAAGATTTTTTTTTTTGAGAGATTAAAAATAAAAAAGTTTTTCATATGGTTTGATATTTCTGGCGGTCACTGTATAATTGACTCGCTGATTCTGTAGACACCGAGTATCGTTTTTATTATTAAATTTTGGGCATGCAGTGTGTCCACATAAGTTGGAAAACTTTTTTATTAGTTATTTAACAAAAGAAAATTATTCTTGATTAAAAGTTCTGCATGGTCCAAAACATAAAATACAATCATCAGATATCGAATTGTGTCTATCATCTACGAGGTTCGGCCAAATAACAGGGTAATTTTTGCTCAGGAGTAAAGTACCTGGGTATTTTTGCTAATATCTCAAATTGTTATTAAGAAAAGATATTTAAAATTAAAAATTACTTTTAAATATGCAATTTTGTTCATGACCAAAAAAAAAATATATTTTCAGCGAAGATTGAGAAAATTTAAGTTTTATATTAGTGCATTGTACATTCTTTCTGTTTTAATAATAATAAGTTTAAAAGGTTTATTTAAAACTGTCCTATAACATTTTTAATCATGAAATGTAGTGCACTTATGAACAAATCTAAATTTTCATCATTATCGCAAATTTTTATTTAAAAGTAATTTTTAATTCTAAACATCTTTTAATTATAACAATTTGCGATATTAGCAAAAATACAGGTACTTTACTCTTAAGCAAAAATTACATTTTTGGCCTAACCTCGTAGATGACTGATACAATTTGATATCTGATGATTGCTTTTAGGTTTTGGACCATGCAGAACTTTTTATAAGAAATAGCTTTTTTCGTAAAATCAATAGTAAAAAGTTTCCCATATGACGCCAACTTACGTAGACACGCTGTAGATTTTTTCAGTTAAATCCTAATATTTTCACCTAAGGAATTTGTAGTTTTGCTGTATACCATTAATTAATGGACACCTTGTATTACAAGTATGTGGACCCAAAAATGTCTACTACTTAAAGTCCAAGGTTATTTTTTAATTTATACGTATTATCAAAAATGTTCAGGAATCACAGATCACATGCCGAAATAATTGCAATTAGCATTTAAGTAGCCATAAAATACTATTATTAATTTCTTGAATAATTAATATTTTTTTTCAAAGGTCTAAACTTTGCTATAATTAATTTACAATTAGCAATGTTTCATTAAAATGGCATTACAATTGCGTTTAAAGAAAGTTGATTTTATTATCCTCTTCAGTACTTTATCTTAATTAAATTTATCAGTATATTTATTTATTATTAATGGTCAAGAATATACTGTAAATTGTAAAAAATAAAAATATTTAATAGAGAAAATGTATGTACAGCGTGTTGCATTTTTGGCACATTTAACGGGTATCTCCGTAATATCAGTGCTACCAAAAATATTGTAATATACGTGAAAACTGAAAATAATAATTAATAGTTTAAAAAAACTAAAAAAACACGCTTTTATATGCAACCGAACTAAAAATTAGAAAATAATTTTTCATTAAAAAAATATTGTCATTTCATAGTAAAAAGCGTGGGGTGCATTTTACTATTTTTTCATAACTTTTCCATCATAGATATTTGCAAATATAATAAATTATAACATTTAATATATTTATCACCCCACGCTTTTTTACTATGAAATGACAATATTTTTTTTAATGAAAAATTATTTTCTAATTTTTAGTTCGGTTGCATATAAAAGCGTGTTTTTTAGTTTTTTAAACTATTAATTATTTTTCATTTTTTAGTTTCTGCTACTCTTGACAAAATGGCGAAAAAATTTTTTAATGAACAAGAGTGGCAAATTTTAAAATTTTTCCAACAGATTGCAACTCACTAAAAATTTCTTCTTCATTAAGTAGCAAAGTTTGAAATTTTGCCAACAGATGGCAATCCAGGCAATGTTTGGACCGTTGCCAATATATTGCAACCCACTAAAAAATTTCTTCTTCATTTAATAGCAAAGTTTGAAATGTTGCCAACAGATGGCAACCTAGGTGTTGTTTTTATATTTTTATAATATAATGGAATTTTTTTTCCTGGCGATCCAAAAAAGAATGTTAATTTTTATTAATTGCACATTATGTATTATGTATACATTACACATAATGTAATTTTTATTATGGAATCCTTGAACTAATGGTGCAACTAACCCTATATTTTTATTGTTCATAAAAATTGAACACCAATGGTGCAACTAACCAAATTGTGTAAAAACTAAAAATTTCTTCTTCATTTAATAGCAAAGTTTGAAATGTTGCCAACAGATGGCATCCTAGGTGTTGTTTTTATAATATAATGGAATTTTTTTCCTGGCGATTCAAAAAAGATAACGGGATACTGTTTTTAAATTATTGCATCTTCATCGGTCCTTGACACGTGTGCAAAGTTTCAAAGAAATCGAATAGCTGGAAGTTGGTTAAAATTAGGCTCAAAGATTCCGTTACATAGATAGACAGATGGATAGATTGTTACAACCCAAGTTAATAAAAGCGTGTTAAAAAGGGATCTCAGTGCCAAAAAGTCGAAACGTATTTTATTCCAGAAATGAATTCTACAATGTGGGCCAAATTAAACTTGCATACTCTTTAACTGATTATAACTTTTTATCTGTTGCGCCCATCTTTTTTATTTTTAAGGAGCTAATAGGTAGAGTAAAGTAGATATGTTTTTTCTAGGTTTGCCAATTTTGATTAAATAGATTTAAACAGGACTGGACTTACGGGACTTTTTCCAAAATGAAGCAATTAACTTTGTTGCAAAAAAATTATTTTCAATTAGGCTAATACGCTTATTTTTATTAAATTTACTGTTTACTTTGTTCAGCATCCAACTCAGTAACCATGGTAACCTTACATTTTTGATTTTTAAAGGACACTAAAAAAAGTTACTTTTTAAAATCTAGAGAAATGCATGCTTTTATGGGGAGCATTATTTATCACAAATAATTATAATTCCTAAATCCTTAAATTGTTGACAGATTCGCTTTTACTGAATCATTTCCCATAGTTTGTCTACAGGAAAAACGTATAAGCTTAATTGTAGCTAAATCAGATTTCTTTTGCAACGAGGTTAAATACAGTATTTTGGAAAAAGTCCCGTAAGCCCAGTCCTGTCTAAATCTTTTTGACCAAAATTGGCAAACC
Source organism: Listronotus bonariensis (assembly GCA_014170235.1). Lineage (NCBI taxonomy): Eukaryota > Metazoa > Arthropoda > Insecta > Coleoptera > Curculionidae > Listronotus > Listronotus bonariensis. The sequence goes on along the minus strand of JACEGR010001936.1, from coordinate 62,128 downwards.
TAGAGAAAAAATATCTACCTATTAGCTCTCCAAAAATAAAAAACATGGGCGCAACAGATAAAAAGTTATTATTAGTTAAAAAGTGTGCAAATTTAATGGCCCACCCTGTATATGCCACGTAGTTTTCTGCTCGGTTCTTACATCTGTAAGAAACGCGTGGATGCGAAACGCAAAGCGCATCTTTTAAAAGGGTCCCGAGCAAGAGAGAATGGTCAAAGTGCTAATACCAAATAAAACAGATTTTAAACTTAGTTCTAAATAAAATGTTTGGCACTTATAGCCTTATTTAGGTTAATAAGAATTGGACTTTCAGTTTTTTCAAACTGACAATATATACGAAAATTTGTTGTACTAATTGATAGGTAAATCACTGTGTTTTTTTCTGCTTAAAAATATTTTAATGGTATTTTCAATAAAATCATAAACTAGTATTATTATGAAGATGCCTTATTATTTTAATCCCATTTTTGGGACTTTCTTTTGGCACTTAGAGCCTTTTTTATTTCCAGAATTCACGTCATGTCCTCGTTTAGGTCAAACTTCACTACATATTATAAAATAAAGTCCCTTTTACTGTCTGTCTCTATGTATGCTTAGGTCTTTAAAACTATTCAACGGATTTGGATGCGGTTTTTGTTGACCGACCTATGTACTCCAGGGCTATGACTCCTGTTTGTGACAAGTAGCACTGAAGATTTAAAATATTAATCTAAAGCGGCTTTTAAATTTTAGCCTTATTGAACCACAAAAAAAAAACTTTGCTTTTTAAAGTGAATAGTGATATTAAATGCTTTAGCAATTATAAGAATTTGACATTTTTTTTAAATTTAAAGGCAATAGGGATAATTTACGGCTGTTAATTTAGTTCGATCTAATCTCTATACAGGGTTAGTTGGAAAAGTAAGATTTTTTGTCAATTTTTTTAATAGGAGGCTCTGCTTTTAAAATATGACATGACTTTTAATCCTAAACAGTTTTTCCAAATAATATTTTTCTCCAAGTTCAAAAATAAAGCTTGTTTTCTCTTGTGTCATATTTGTTAATTTGCACCTACCACGTATACGGTATGATATATTTAAATTTTGTTCAGTGTTTTATGAGTTTTGGCGTATGCAGAGATTTTTATTAAGAATAATTTTTTTTAGAAATCAAAACAAAAAGTTTTTTATTGCTTTTTATAAGGAATAACTTTTTTCGTAAAATCAATAGTAAAAAGTTTCCCATATGACGCCAACTTACGTAGACACACTGTAGATTTTTTCAGTTAAATCCTAATATTTTCACCTAAGGAATTTGTAGTTTTGCTATATACCATTAATTAATGGACACCTTGTATTACAGGTATGAGGACCTAAAATCTACTACTTAAAGGCCAAGGTCATTTTTAATTTATACGTATTATCAAAAATGTCAGGAATCACAGATGTCATTGCGAAATAATTGCAATTTGCATTTAAGTAGCCATAAAATACTATTATTAATTTTTTGAATAATTAATATTTTTTTCAAAGGTCTAATCTTTTCTATAATTAATTTACAATTAGCAATGTTACATTAAAATGGCATTACAATTGCGTTTAAAGAAAGATGATTTTATTATCTTCTTTAGTACTTAATCTAAATATTATTTTGTTCCTTGAATTATATTTCCTAAATCCTTAAATTGTTGACAGATTCGCTCTTACGGAATCATTTCCCATAGTTTGTCTACAGGAAAAACGTATAAGCTTAATTGTAGCCAAATCAGATTTCTTTTGTAAAGAGGTTAAATACAGTATTTTGGAAAAAGTCCCGTGGGTCCAGTACTGTCTAAATCTATTTGACCAAAATTGGCAAACCTAGATAAAACACATCTACCTATTAGCCCTTCAAAAATGAAAAGATAGGCGCAACAAATAAAAAGTTATTATTAGTTGGAAAGTATGCAAGTTTAATTTGGCCCACCCTGTATATGCCATCGCCTTATGTAGGTAATAAGAATTGGACTTTCAGTTTTTTTAAACTGACAATATATACGAAAATTTGTTGTGCTAATTGATATCACTGTGTTTTTTTCTGCATAAAAAGATTTTAATGTTTTAATGGTATTTTCAATGAAAACATAAACTAGTATTATTATGAAGATGCCTTATTATTTTAATCCCATTTTTGGGATTTTGTTTTTGGCACTTAGAGCCTTTTTTATTTCCAGTATTCACGTGATGTCCTCGTTTAGGTCAAACTTCACTACATAGTATAAAATAAAGTCCCTTTTTCTGTTTGTCTGTATGTATGCTTTGGTCTTTAAAACTATTCAACGGATTTTGATGCGGTTTTTGTTGACCGACTTATGTACTCCAGGGCTATTACTCCTGTTTGTGACAAGTAGCACTAAAGATGGTTTTACCGAAAGCGATTTGGTACGCTCGGACACGGAAAACATTTTTTGCTACCTTCACACCCTGATCTGCAAAACTGCAACCCTCGAGCAAAAAATCTTGAATAAAAAGAGAAATCAAGTGATACCTTATGATCTCTCGACCAGTGGTGGCGCCAGCTTTTTTGAAAGTTGGGTACTTGGGCGATACCCGGCAGAAATATTTGAAGTGTGAGCAGCAAAATGTGCAAGTGCAAGAAAGTAAATATATATAGGGCATTTCAAAATTCAGTTCAAATATTTTAGAACCTTATTTTTTAGGTCCTATAAACTAAAAACAAAAACCCACTTTAAGCAACTGCCATCGTAAGTTGGGTAAAAAATAGTTTATTTTAAACTGTCGGTCGCTACATTTTCCCATCAAATCACACGATAATTTGCACAGCCCTATCAGTTTAGAAGTTGTACATATTTTGTTTCTTTAAAAAAAAATAGTTTGACACAGAGAAGCATCGATTTATTAAATTTTCTTTCAGCAGAGTGGTATAAATGGGGTATTAAAGTCTGTTAATGATCAAAATTTTATGTGTACCATCAATTTTTATAAGTTAAGCTACACCAGCATGACGGCCATAGAAAAATCCACATATTTGATTTTTGCATTTTTGTCTTAAAAAATACATGGTTTTCGAGAAAATTGTTTGCTTAGAAGGCTGGGGAAATCAAAAAATGATCCATTTTACTTCCCCTCTAGTGATGTATATATGCTATTTTGTTTAATAAATGACATACATTTTGTTATTTAAATTTTAAATACACATAATTGACGGGAGATAATTCGGAATGTTTCAAACATTTTGATGGGATATTTTACTTAGTGCAACATACTATTAATTTTTAATACCATAGATCATTTTTTCGTGATTCGGATTACTTGATTATAAGTTAAATAAGTAGTTTAGGAAAATGAAATGGTTTTTTAACAGGGAGTTTTTGCGTTTCTTGCTTAATTAGTAGATTGGGCGAACGGTTGGACGAGAACAATTTAGGTTGGGCACTTGCCCAACCGCGCCCAACCCTAGCGTCGCCACTGCTCTCGACCATAATTACAGTTGTCAAATTTAGAGTCTTTGCTGTTTTTCTCTTATGACCTGGAGTGCCCAAAATTAGCTGTTTCGTTTTCAAATGGCTACCCTGTATTTTTAGGCCCACAGCGTTATAATTTACCACCTTTAGAATTTAAGTTTTAAGAATTTTAATGTCAAATGTTTTATGCGTTTTTTTTAATATCTGTAACTGGGCACATTAATGTCATATTACGAAAAATAAGTCCTCAGCTTGTTAGGAAACCTGAATAATAAAATATTTAATGTAAAATACTTCTAGTATTCATAACTCTCATTACAAAGAACGGAAACAGGTAAATATACATACAGATATAAAATGTATGTCGTCTTGCTTTCCACTTCAAATAAGTAGGTAACATTTTTATATTGGATGAATAAAATAAAAACTTAATCTAAAAATCCTTTTACTGACAATACGTTTATCTTTTTAAAACATGCTTTGAACTTGCTGGAGTCTTATTTGGTTAAAACCAACAAAGAATTAAAGTTGTTAATTAATGTTCTTTAAGTGCATGTAAATGGAGTTTTTGCACAATGCTCAGGTCTAAAATTTAGGTACGGTTTTTTTTTAAATTTTAAGTAATAACACAGAACTTAGAATAAAGTAGTTAATATGGTAGTTAAGTCGAATAAGAAAACCGCCTAAAATAGGTATCTATACAGTGAGGATATTAAAAGTCATTCCCCCTTTTATCTTTTGAACCTTAACTACTTTTTGGCATAAAAATAATTCTGGTCACATGGCCAAGTACCAAGGGGGCACTAGCAACTTTTCTTTCAAGTGGCGCCTCCTTTTAAAGGCATTTTGATTCTATAACAATGTCTGTTTGTTTTTTAAAATCAGCCCAGTCGTTTCAGAACTACAAGCGTTTAAAATTCTGCTTCAGTTTGTACATACAGTGAGGTTTTTAAAAGTCCCCTATCCCTTAAGTTTTAAACGGCACAAGATCCGGTAAAATTTAGAAAAAAATAGAAAAAGAAATCTGCCAACAGTTTTAGACTTAGGGTGCTTACAGGTCAATGTCATTAAATCCTACTTAAATAGAGTTTTGCAGTACTTAAGCCAACATTGAAACGGTTCCAAGAATGGAATTGATGCTGAACCGATTTTCAAAAAAGAAGTGGCGTCGAGTAGAGAATCAGAAGATCTTTAAAACGTGGTTCCTACATGTTCTACCCTTTTATTTTCAAAACCAGCCGCTGGTTTTTGGGAGGGCTTAAGCCCCAGTTTATATAGTATATTTGTTGAAAAACACTAATGTATTTTAAATGCTTAATAATTTTGGGGGTAGTGCGTCCCACTAATTGCGCCCCTGATTATCTCTTTGTAAGCTACCTCATGTATCCCTAAAAAACGAGAAATACGCGATTCTGTGAACCCCTTGTCTCAAAAGTAAAGTGTATTCAGTAAGGCTCTGTTTGCATTGATAAAATAATTATTATACTCTGTACACTATAAACTGAGAAAAACACCTGATGATGATGAAAATAAATAATAATATCTTTATATGACCAACGATCTATTTTATTTAAATAAAATATATTGTTGAATATACCATTGATATGACATTATTAATATATTTAATGGTTTCTTAAAAATGTTCTACTTAAAAAACCGCCCATGGGCAGTGGAGTTGCGTAAGCAAAAACTAGGCAGATCCAAAGTCGTATCCGCGAGGCCCCGGAAAAAAGCTAAGGACTTAAAAAAAGGTCCCTACCTAGACATTAAATATTGGCGTAGGCAAACTCTTGCGAGGCTCTTTTATGACAGATAACACTTGAAAGATAAAAAATAAAAAGGTCCTCAACCTTAAATACACTGCATTTCATATATAACACAATAGGCCCCTTTCATGACAGATTACAATTGAAAAGCAAAAAAAAGGGTTCTCACCCTTTCATTTCCTTCATTTTTATGTTCGTCTCTCACATTTTAAACTTTCTCCTTGCCGCGAGGCCCCTCCAGGCGCGAGGCCGTAGGCGACCGCCTATAAATATGTTTGAAGTCAAGTGCTCTTTCGAGCCTCCCTCGTTATATCTTTATTATATAGGGTGTTTTTTAATTGTGGAAAAAAATTAAGTTTTATTTTTTTAAGGCGAGTTTTAAAAAAGTAGAAAAAATACACGAAAGTCACTGGCATACATTTTTTTGTCAGGTACCGCTCGAGACGCCAATGGACTTAATAAATTTAATCAAATCATTGCTTATTGGAACATTTCATGCTGTTGTGGCAGTTAATATCGTAATTTTAAATTATTTTTATGATTCATTAAATATGTGCAATTAAAAAATTTAAAAAGAATTAGTCTACAATTTGAGCTAACTGTTTTGGTGGTTATCATCATGAATTTCGTTAAAAATTATGCCATGAAGCAAAACGTGCAAAGTCGGATTTGTTGTGTCTGCACTTTAAGTGTAAATATATAAAAACTTTTTGTGGCTTTATATAAAATTACGTGAAACGTTAGCTGGTAACTACTCTTTGTTTTAGTTAGGTTTTTAGACTATGATGCCTAATATTTGGTCTGAAATTGTCTTGTTTTCAAAAATGTTTTTGCTTCTAGCCGAGACACAAACCGAAAATCGTATATTTTCGACATTTTTGATCTAGATACCCATTTTTATATGCTGATTGACCGAATTGCAACACTGGTGTTCCTTAATTTGAATCGCCTCTAATATTTCCTCTACTTAATGGCAAAAAATGCCTTAAAGTACATTCGACATTTTGTCGTCTACCCAGTGCGAAAACTGCAACTAATTCAAAAGCTGACAAAACTCACTTAAGTAAAAAGTTTTCCTCTTTACGCGTTATGTATACTTCAATTTTAACACGGATATTTTTGATGCATCAGTGCGTTCTGTTTACAAGAACTTTCTATTTAAACTTTATGAAATTTAAGTAATATCCTGCATTTTGGTTACGGCTTGCCTTCAGTTATTGTATTGTTTTATAAATAAATATGAAGTTTCTAAAAGTAAAATTGTATCAATTTTATTGTGCAATTTTTATTGTATAAGCAGAAAAGTCGCCTAGTCCTATTGTTTCACATTAAAAAAAAAATCTCAGGTATTTATGAAGATCGACGTGTCCAAGCGTTTTCTCAATAAACAAACCCCTGATTTTTAAAGGCTTTTTTCAACTTATGTGTCTTCAAAAATTTGATTGGAATTCGATGGTAATTAGAGAATTATTGCACAGTGTAATAAGGCCAGGCACTAATAATACCGGCCTTATTTTGACATCTGAGCTTGCGCAGATGCATGGTGGGATAATGACTTCCTTAATAAGGATAGTGCCTGGTTTTATTTATGTCGGTTTTAGGTCGTGCCTTATTTTGATCTTATTTTAACTTCGGAACTGTTCGTACAACCAAACGGCTGCCGACCACAAGATCGAAAAGTTTCTAGAAGTAAAAATACTTAAATCCTTGCTTTTTCAAATGCATTTCTGTAATTGTGTAAAACAAAACCCTACAACACAAAACAATAAAGAAAAACTACTAAAATGTGTTCCCCTTTTTTAGGTTAATGGTACTGTCAACATGATTTGCAATAACTCTATATTATGGGTACGAGCACTATTTAAATAAGGCCGGTATTAATAATTCCAGAGCTTAATAAAGCAACTTGCAATAATTCTCTATTTTCGGGGTAACTAGTTATTGACCTTAGGTATAGAGCATGGACATAAAACGTAGTTACAATTCTATGCAAAATAAAAAAATTTAAAAAAGAGTCTTCCCTTTTAAAAAACGATGTTGATAGTCGTGGTCTTTTTTTCAACTATACATAAATTTAACACGAAAAAAACAAAGCTAAAACCAGAGATAGACGTGTAAAGACCTTTTCCTAAAAAAATAAATCAATAAATTTTAAATTGCCAATTAATTGCTGCCAATTCAACCCTTGACCCTTCCGTAAATCATCCAATTCCAGCGGTTACCCCAGTTCCTCATAAAATGCCCGATATTATTTTTAAGGTAAAACACATTAAGCTTATCCTTTCTTCCTTTAACACCAAGAAATCGTCTGGGCTAGATGGCATACCAGCAATCGTTTTAAAAAAATGTGCTTCAGAACTTGCACCAATCTTAACTCGGCTCTTTCGAATTTCTTACGACACAGCTATCTTTCCGGAGAGCTGGAAAGCTGCTCGTGTTCAACCTATTCCCAAGAAAGAATCTAAATCTCTTCCATCTAACTATAGACCAATTTCAATTCTCTCAGTTTTTTGTAAAGTAATGGAAAAATTAATTAATTCACAAATTCTCAAGTACTTAGAAAACACAAAATTTTGCATGACAGGCAGTATGAATTTCGTCACAAAAGATCTACAGCAGATCTTCATTCCTTCGTATCACACTGCTGGAATAAGTCTCTTGAGTTTCTAGGTGAGTCCCAGATCGTTGCTCGTGATATATCCAAAGCTTTTGACCAGGTCTGGCATGCCGCACTTCTTAATAAACTTCCCTCCTATAGTCCTTAAATTGTAGTTAAATTCTCTCCTATGGTCTTTCAAATAAACGGTCACGGTTCCCAACAGAGAAACTTGTGGTTCCGCGCGTATGCTTCCTTATACGGTCCAACTGGAGAGGCCCCGAACTTCCCACTTTGTTCGTTCTTTTATCCCTAGAGTTTCTAGATTGTGGAACCTGCTGCCCGCGGAGGTCTTTCCTTCCCCCAAATCTTCAAGTATTTTAGTCCCGTGACAACAAACTCCCTCTTACCTCGCTTAAGACACCCACGGTACGTTAGTATTTAGGCTTTTAGCCTTCATGGTTTGTCCAAAGATAAAAAAATTAATTTGTTTCAACTTAATTTTCTTCACCAAATTAAAAAGATGATTTTAATGTATTGACAACTGATGAGTGTTGACGTTAGATTTAGGATAAAGTTTCGCGTCGTATATATTATGTATAATACCTCCAACCCCCCCATCAGGGGGGTTGGGGGTTTAAAATTCCATCCCTTTGCTTGAGCAAAAAGAAAATTTGTATGAAAAAGTCCTTTTTTGCTATGATCATGTGGACTCCTTCCCCTCCTTAGTATACTGGAAGGACAAAGAAAATATTGTAGTTGAAATTATTTTTTCTGCTCCTTACAAAACTTTTGATACAAAAATGTACTGGAAAAAAGAACCTTTACTGAATTTTGAGGGTGGGCACCTTTTTTTGAACCTCACAAAACTTTTGATACAAAAAATATTGTACTGAGGAAAAGAATGTTTCTTAAGGGTGGGGACCTTTTTTCTCTTTCAAATTTTTTATATTAAATTAATTAAACCCCCCTCCCCCATAGGTAAGCTAAGAAGCTATAAACACGTCCGTGCACTATACACACTAAAGTACTACTTACCATTAAGCTTGGTATATTTTCTATAGGTTATTATTATAAGAATGGATGTTTACAAACAAAAATGTATCATTTTTTGGCGGGTCTTCAATGTATTTATGTTTTATATTATCCAGTTTGATTTAGCACTTTATAAGTTAATTGCCCGTTTAAAAAAATGTATGCAGGTTACCGTCCCCATAATGGCATAGCTACGTAAGCAAAAGACGTAGGGGAAAAATAAAGAAGAGCCCCAGGGCCGTTCCTAGAATAAAAAAATATTGGGCACCCCTATAAGACAAAAAAAGGTTTTCACTAAAATTTGTTCCACATTTCTCAATCTTCAGACGTCATTTCCTATACATTTTCTAAATACTGCCCTTTATATCATACCTTTCCGCCCTTTTCACTATTTTCCGCCCCTGCAGCGTTGCGCCCTGGTTCCTTGCTCCACTTGCACCACCCTAGTAAAACCTTACTTGTAAAGGTTTATTTTTCGATCACCTGTTATTTAAAGCATAGTATTGCAGACTCATATTACTGCAATTTTATTAAATACAAAACTTGCTTTAAATTGCGTTAGGAAACCAAGTTAATGAATATGCTTTCTAAATTGTGCTACCCAATTATTTCAAGACATTTTTTTTTCGTGACCCTGATTATACGTACTTATATGTTTTTACTTACAAATTTGATAAAGTCCGTTTTACAGTCGGCAAGTTCTTTCTGCAACCTGCAAGAAACTTGTGGTAGGCATGCGCAGTACGCGAACAGCTGATTTTTGGCAGCGTATTCTGCAACTTTATTGCGACTTGCAACTTTACCAATTGGACCAATTTTTCTTTGCAGTTGCAACTGTAAGTTTGGAAAAATTTGGTTATTTTAGTGGTACCAACCCCACCAAAAGTTACTAGTTGAGTGACCTCCACCTTCCTGACTTTTTTGAATTTTTATCCCCCAGGAGGGTAGCGGCAGCAATAATGAGGCAAATTGTGACCGCGGTGGCTCTTTTCGTTCGATTTTCAATTTTAACAACTATTATAAAAATAATTTTTTCAATTTTAACAACTATTATAAATACCGGTCAATAGCTAGGTTAGGTTCTAACTTTATTTTCACATTTTTGCACGTTGGTACCTTGCCCTATTTTTGCAATATTAAAAGCGAATTACCGACTGTAAAACGAATCTGCAATTAACTTGCAGCAAGTTTATTGTTGAAAGAAAGTTGCTGCAACAAAATTGCAGAAAGAACTTGCCGACTGTAAAACGGACTTAATTCATAATACAAGGTCGACTTGCTGCAAGACCGCTCAGAGAACATTTTACTTCAGTTTAATAAATATAATGTTAAAATCTTTCCATATTTTGTTGAGGAACCATAAGCAGCGGTTTCCTTAAATACATACGTTGGAGCTTTTTGAGCGAGGTTAGCAGCGCGGCTCGACCGATGCATCCTTATGTTACTTTACCATAAAGGTGATTTTGTCAAGTCGCGCTGCTAACCTCGTTCCTCGTCGCTCCGACATAAACGCCCCTTAGAAGAAAAATAATATTATTTCGTAACATATTTTCGGAACTTAATTTGTATTACAATAATGACAATTTTTAAGTTTAATATTAAATTGCACCATATCCCCCTACATTTTACCAGCGTGACGCACGGCTAAGGGCTCGTTGCGGTTATGTGTGGCTAGATCTTTATACCTGCTACAGTCTTTGTTGTTGAGCGCTTGTGCAACAAAACTAACCAGAACTTCTTATGGGGGCGAGTTAGCTCTACAGGAAGTAATATTTTAACTTATTAGAATTTTTAATTAATTTTGTATTAATTTAATTGGACATTTTCTGGTACTGTGGTGCAGCTTAAGGGCTGGATAGAGCTGTTTAGAAAAATGACTCATTTATATTACTTCCGGGTATTATAGAAACCGTATTTTTTATTTTTTTATATTTGCCGTGGTTTAGAAAATATAGCCATTGTAAGTTTTAAAAAACGTACCTTGTATACTTACTAAAGCAGAGTCCGAGGGGCCCTCTAAGCCTAGGGGCCTCGGCCTATTCTCATAGTAGCTACACCGATTGCCCTCGAACTAGGAACTTTTGACCTCATTTTTAATTGTTTTAGAACCTGCATTATTATATGTGAACGGCTAAAATAGTTTTAGGCTAGCCGCGCATTAGTAACTTTTTTATTGACATAAACACACAACATAAAAGTCGCTCAACCAAAAAGTGCCTAATAAATTTATGTTTCGTGTCTACTAGGGTGTTGCTTTGTTAACATGGATTTCACCGAGAGTAATTATTGCTATTATTTTAAAAAACAAAACAAAAAAACAAAACAAAAAGGGTATTGGGTCCATCCAGTTATCAATTGAAGACTTTTAAGGGAAAAATATCTCTGTCCACAATTTGGTTTTTAAATTTCTTTCCCAATATTATTTTATATTTTTATATCCAAACTGGTATAAAAGCAATTAATAAAAACTTATATTTTTCTTTTATTTTAATACCTTGTAGTTTTAAAAGGGTGACATTTAAGACATATGTTTATATGAAGTTTTTTTTTATTTTTTGTTGGAGAATCACCCCTACCGGATTATTCAGAATAAAATGCTCTTGTAGAATATGCTAACGAGCCACCCTCGTTCTGTTTAAAAAACAGAAGTTATGACGATAAATAGGATTTTGGCTATAGTTAACTTAAAATTGAGCTTAATTATGGCACTGAAATAAAAAAATATACATTTTTGATAGCTAAAGTTTTAAAAAAATGAAAATGAAGGTGTCATTGTATTTAGAATAATTCATATAAACTATTAAAATAAGAAAACGGTTAAAACGGAAGTAAAAGAAACAGTGAATAGATCGACCAATCCATATTTATACCAAATATCGACGTACCAAATTTAATTTCTTTATCTTAAAAGGTAAAAAAGTTGTAGGAGGGAACCGCGTGGGAGAAACACCCAGTCTTTGTTTATTTTGTACGACAAAAAAATAAAAGAGTTAAAGGGGTATGAATTTATAACTTGACACCCGGTACATACTGCAGCTAAAGAACTTGCACATTATGTGAGAACTTGTTCATATACCTAGATAAATTATTTATCTTTCATGTCAATTCCGCGTTAAAGCTTCTTTTTTGCCGAACAGGATGCAGGTAAAAATAAAAACTAATCAAGAATTATCTTAGTATATTTATTGACTTAGGTAGTAGTAATGAAACCAATATACATGGTGTCCGCCAATGAATGGTAGACAGGAAAAACACAGATTCCTTAAAATTAAACATGCCTATACAGGTTGTCCCAACTCTAATTGTACACAAAATAACTTCGCCCTTGTGTAAGATACAAAATAAAACTTTGAATAAAACATGTTTATTTGGGTACACTTTTTTCTAACAGTACTGGTTACTATAGAAGGTGTCTAAAAAACGTGATTTTCATTGTCAAGTAGGTTAATTAAACAAAACACCCTGTATATTTTAGCAAATTTTCACTCTGTTTTTAACTCTACATCAATTATTGCTGGTTTTTGAGATATCAGCAATATGCTGATGTACTTATTAACGATTAAGAATGAAGAAATAAACATTTTGCTTCTAAATATTTTTTAATAATTTTGTCACTATCAGAGTAAAAATAATATATTAACATGTAATTAATAACCTTCCATTGTAAGAACTACTAATAGATATGTCAGCAATTTAGTTTATTTGAGACAAATATTTACTTAATTGCACTAAAAAACAGCAATATGTCAATTATGGCTGGTTTTAGGCTTAATAGGTAAATATGTATTTAAAAACTAAAATAGCTGACTTACCAAAAAGTAGTTCTTACAAGGCAAGATTATGAATTACATAATATTTTTTTGTCAAACTGACAGTCACAGAATTATTTAAAAATATAATTTAAACCAAAATATAGGTATCGCCATAAGGTTGCCTAAAAAATAGGTCAAGGCCATATTTAATTTAAAAAACCTCTCAAAATTTTTGACACACCTTGTATAATGGCAACCCCTTTATTTTTAAATACGTACGTATACTATTTATTAAACTATATATTTAAATAATACAGAACGTACTAATTTTTTTTAAGTTTAAAATTTACAAATTTACCACAGCTTTATTTATAAAATCAAAGAAACAAAATGTAGGTACTAATATATTAGTACTGTCATGTACAATAAAAACTGACAATTAATATTATACAGGGTCACTAAAAATTCTTAAAACATACTTTTTTTTAATTGGTCCAAGCCTTGACCTCATTTTTTTAGGCAACCCCATGGCAATCCTTTTGTTTAAATACTATCTTTAATATAAAACAGTTTTTATCCGGTAAACAAATGGGTGAAGATGGCTTCCTATTCGGATCTTAGAATCAGTCAAAATAGTGTTATTACTTCGTATAAAAAAGTTCTATTATTATGCAGTTATTGAAGTTCAAAGTTAAATTACAAAACACTTATTTCAATTATAACTTTGGAACTGTATTTGATATTTGGCAACTAAATGACATCATACTAAAGCTTTTAATAGGCAAACGACTGCTGAGTAAGTCGAAATTATACAAGGTGAGGCGATTTTCTTCCGTTTATTCTGTGTATTTTTACAGAGGCAAAGATGGGTCCAAATTTAATTCATTCTAAAAGCGATGCCGCCAGGTACACAAAAAATGATAAAGTAAAGAAACCCTTTTGTAAACAATGATTTATTACAGCAAAAAATATTTTTCCCGACGAGTTTCTAGTACTACGCCACGTGCCACCGGTTTTATAGTAGGCAGAGGCGAAATAAGAGAATGTTTTGTAAGTAGGTGATACGTGTTTTAGCAATGTATTTTTATTATTTATCTAAAAATATGTAATCAGGCTCTTTACAAAGCTATGTGCATTCAAAAGGTTTGTTTACTTTATCATTTTTTGTGTACTAGGCGGCATTGCTTTCAGAATTAATTAAATATGGGCCCATCTATAACAAATTTAACACCTTGCTTTGACCACTTGATTCCTTCATCTTCATCTATAAAAAGGTATACCTTATTTGAATCGACATTCCACTTGATATCATGTAGCGTTATTCATAAAAATTGCATTTAAAATACATGCATGCATCAGCATTTCAAATATAATAAAAATTCCATTTATTTGATAAAAGCAATAAAAACAGTAAAATTAATAAAATTAATGTTTATGTGTATTATCAAACACTTTTTTAAATAATGATTTAATCATGTAAATAGAATATTTATTACATATGATAATAAAATGCTAGTATATCTGTATTTAAAATGAAATATTTATGAAGAACGATACAAGGTATTGATTTAAATAAGGTATACTTTTATAGACAAAAAGTAATTAGGTTGTCACAGCAAAATAAGTAATTTGTCATCTTTTAAAAATGCACAAAGAAAAACTTTTAAAAATCCTCTCACTTCGTATAATTTCGACTTACTGAACAGTCGTTTGCCTATTAAAAGCTTTAGTATGAGGTAATTTAATTGCCCAAATATAATTGGTACTATGTCAACAGTTCTTAAGCCGGCTGTCCATGAGAGCGGTTTTCCGCTCGCGGATATAATTCAGCGTTGTGATTGGCTGGAAAAGCATTTTAAATTTGCATTAACCAATTACCAACGCTAAATTATCATCCGCGAGCGGAAAACCGCTCTCACGGACAGCCGGCTTTAAGTTATAATTGAAATATTTTTTTAAGTTCTAACTTTGAAAGTCACTCCCTAATGAAGCGCGAAAAAAACCTTTTTTTTATAGAGCCGCGTCCAAACCAATAAATCTGTATTTTAAATTTGACAATAATAGGTTTGTTCCAGCAGAATGTTGGAAACATGTTAGCAACAATCGTAAAAACGCAGAAATTGTTACAAACATTAGAAAAGCGTAAAAAAATTAAGCTAATTGTAATTTCTTTTTCTAAAATTAACAATTTTGACCTAAGTCTAATAGGAAAATTCAAATTTTTAATAAAATACACAACTACTTATTTATTTTAAGACAAATAATTGATTTATTTTTATTTTTGCTTTTTATATCATATTGTCTATGGGTACTTTTTAGAAGAAATTAAAGAAGCTTTAATATTTTTTCTTGATAACGAAGGCAGATACAAAAAAAATACAAGGGACCAAGAAGTTAAATTGTTAATTGCTTAAACCGAAAAAATATTTTAACTTCATAAAACTCAGTGGCATACTGTTTTCCTCAATATTATTGGCTGTGGTGCCCACTGAGACGCCACTGGACACAATAGTACTAATCTAGGCAAAGCTTTACAAGAGCCTTATTAAATTAAAATTAAGTGTTTTATTCAAATCAGTTAAAAGATTCCTATAATACTTAAAAGATACCGACTTTTTTGAAAATTTTAACGCCCTGTATGTCACAATGGAAGCAAGTTCGGTAATATTATTATCATAAAAGGATACTTTTTTATCCCCAAGAATATGCATTGAAAATATAGATGGGCCCATATTTAAT
Source organism: Listronotus bonariensis (assembly GCA_014170235.1). Lineage (NCBI taxonomy): Eukaryota > Metazoa > Arthropoda > Insecta > Coleoptera > Curculionidae > Listronotus > Listronotus bonariensis. The sequence goes on along the minus strand of JACEGR010001936.1, from coordinate 46,798 downwards.
TCATTCTGAAAGCGATGCCGCCAAGTACACAAAAAATGATAAAGTAAACAAACCTTTTCGAATGCACATAGCCTCGGACAGAGCCTGATTACATATTTTTAGATAAATAATAAAAAATACATTGCTAAAACACGTATCACCTACTTAGAAAACATTCTCTTATTTTGCCTCTGCCTACTATAAAACAGGTGGCACGTGGCGTGGTACTAGCAACTCGCCGGGTTAAATATTTTTACTGCAATAAATCATTGTTCACCAGTTTCTTTACTTTATCATTTTTGTGTACTTGTCGGCATCGCCTTCAGAATGAATTAAATTTGGACCCATCTTTACCAAAATAGATTTGGTTACATAAAAATTATTTTTTAAATATTATAAATTAGCATTGTAGAAATAAATTATTTTTTATTCTAAATTTGGATATGCTAATAAAAAGCTATTAAGATTTATTTTTATATACTGCATATAAAATTATTTAATATCCTAAATAGTAGTAATTTTAGCACATGTTATTTACATTTTAATTTTTAGAAATATTAAGTTTTAGTTACTATTATTTTTCATCTAGTGACCGCACAAGGTTTAACTAATAAACCTTGATTGCAAATTTGGTTGTTAGGTTTTTAGATGGTGGCGAATAAACAAAAAGTTTTAATTTTCTAATGATACTATAATAATATAATTAGTTGATTTTTGATGACCGTGTAAAAATACATTATAATGTTTTCGTATTTATTGTCAAAGTGTATACAGTGGCCGGCACAATATTTGTGGAACCATATGGAAAACTTTTTTATTTTTTATTTGTCAAATAATTTTATTCTTAATAAAAATCTTTGCTTGTTTAAACTTACAAAACACTAAACAAAGTTTCTCTTAATTCTAGCATATACAAGGTAGATGCAAATTTATAAATTTACATCAGAGAAACTACCTTTAATTTTGGACTTAGAACAAAATATTATTTTAAAAACTCGTTCAGAACTAAAACGTATCTCAAAGGTTAAAACAAGAACCTCTTGCCTAAAAATATAAATATACTTTTCTCACTTATTCTGCAGTGGCTACGGCAGGGGGCCAGGGGTGGTCCGGGCCCCTCCTAAAAATGCCTGGCCACCCCTGGAAGGTGGGAGGTAATAAGGAATAAACAGGAATTAAAGTATCTAAAAGAAAGCAATGTGAAGAGAAGGTAGAGAACCTTTTTTGCTCCTTAAAATAATGAGACCAACAGCCGTATTTACCAATCTGATAAAAAAATCAAATGATAAAAATTTATCAAGCTGATAGCCTTTGACTGTCAGATAAAGTGACGTTAACTTTTATTATTTGAAAGAAAAACTTTAGTGAATTAAGCTCTGTATGTAATTTTTTGTTTTTGGGGATAGGTTAGTTGTAGCATTAATTATGGAGTCAGTGTGTAGTAAAAGCCAGCTTAAAAAAATATTATGAAAAGATAAATCTTAGAAAACAGATAACTATTAGGCTAACAACTATGAGAATGGTGAATACAGCCGTAAGGTTTTTAAATAAAAAATGAGGACTTTTCTTTATTGGCTCCTCAAAATAATTGGGGGAGAAGAAGGAATATAAAACAATTTTAAAAGATAAAGACCTTTTCTTCTCTTCAAAATGTATTGGTCCCCCTTAAAAGTTCTGCCACCCCAAAAACAAAAACCTGGCGTCGCCACTGTTATAGCTTAGTGACTTATTGTTCAAAAATGGAAACTTCGCTTTTTGAGTAGAAGCAAATGCTTTATACATTGAATAAAGTATGTCAACATTAGTAGATTTTGAACAGACCCACCTTAAAAAGTCCTGCTGGCAACCCCCACCCTCCCTCAGAGTTGGTTAAGGGATTGATATAGTTTTTTCGTAATATCTTCTAAACGGTAAATGATAAACAACTGATTTTAGTGTCGTTAGATAGAGCACAAAATTCTGCAAAATAGTAATAATAAAAATTGTATTTTGTTGATGTAGTAAAAATCTACAACAAAAAAATGTTGGAGGGGAGCATCCACACGGCACTTTTTACGATATATCTTCCAAACCATCCACCAAATAAAAAAATATAGGATACAAAAAATAAAGGCCTAAGTTTTACCTATCGAATGGTATATAACATTGTACGATTATCTTTTAAAATAAAGCTACCAGTGGCGTACAAAAGTAGCACTACACCAGTATAATACCTAAAAATGGAAATTTTTAATGTTATACTTTTAATTTTTTTAATAATATTTTTTACTTTAGTTTTATTAATTTATAATTATTTCTAATTCTGCATACTAGTAATAATAAATATTACACGGCAAAACCATCTGGTAAATATTCATGCAATTGTAACCTACACAGTTACAATGTGTAGCACTATAGGCGCCAGGTACACGTAGCAGTAAAACTAGCTCCGTTTTTGTAGCAAATAAAGTGCAGTATTTAATATTAAAGTTTATTACTTTTTAATACTTTTGTAGCAGAAATTACTTACCACATTTTCAATACTACTATAATGTAGTCAAGATTCATATTTGGTTACTGTTGTTAGCTACTATCATTCACTTACAACACTTTAGGACTCGTTGATTTTCATAACAGAAAATTAATGACAAAAATTATACTTAGAACGTCAATAATAAACATATTTAACACAATTTTTATGCTACACTCTTATAGCACACAACGCCTTTCGATTTTTTCCGTGTACATTTTTGTCGTTTTGGTTAGACACTACAACAAAAAAAGTTGGAGGGAAGTATTCATTTATTATTTTTATTATATATCTTCCAAACCGTTCACTTAACGAAAAAATTACATGACATAAAAAACAAGAGCAAGAACTTTTTCTATCAAATGGTGTACAACTTTAACTATTACCTTTTTAAATAGAGCTACCAATCCATGCATGTTTTTGTTATCTTTTTATTTGTATTAAAATAAACAGGTATGTATGGCAATTATTGTTTTTTTTGTGCAAAATTTTTATAACGATTGGTAAATGATTTTGTTAAATTACGAAAAAAACAATATAATACCAGAAAATAAAATCATAGTGTGTACAATTGCCCAGGAAGTATTGTATAACCCAACTCAAAATAATTTAACAAAGATTCCAACTTGCAATAATGAGGAGGCGGACACACAAATTTTCGTTCATGCATACAATTGCATAAAAGACCATTAAAAAAATATTAATCAAATCTGTCGATACCGATGTGTTGGTTTTAGTAATTTTTTACCAGTACAAAAATCAAAATCAAGACGTGTGGATTGAGTTTGGTACTGGTAAAAATGTAAGACATATTTGGTGTATCGAAATTGCTAAAAAATCAATGAAAAAGTCTAGCCCTTCCTTTTTTTCATTCACTAACCGGTTGCGATACCACGTCCTCCTTTTATGGAAAAGGAAAAAAAGTGTTGGGAAGCTTGGGAATCTTTTCCGGAAGTTACAGCTACTTTCATTGATTTAATGCAGCATTCAAAAAAACCTTCATCTCAGTAATTAAGTGTGATCTCAAAATTTGTCATAACCATTTACGATAAACATTCTGATAGTAGTAACATTGATATTTGTCGAATGCAACTTTTTGCCCAAAAAACCGAACGGTTAAGAATTTACCCCCAACAATGAATGCTTTAGCACTTCACATTAATCGATGCATTTATCAAGCAGGATTTGTTTGATGTAATCTCTGCCAACCAGTGGTTGAACTTCCATGTCCATCTAAATGGGGATGAATTTTAGAGAATACTAAATGGACACCACTGTGGACCACTTTAAAAAATGAAAAATATCATCTGATACACTATTAAAATGTAAATGTGTGGCACAAATTGTAAATGTTTTTTAAAAATTTAAAATGTACCAGGTTATGTTTGTGTGTGGAATGTTGTAATTAGGTATTTTAGGTTGTGTAATAATGTATTTGTTTTTTATTGATGTTATATACAGTGTGTTCCAGGATAGGTGTTACAAGAGGACAAATGGAACAAAAATTTGTAAATATTAAAACGAAATTTTGGGCACACTGGTCGCATGGTCCAAAACTAATAAGTACAAAACTTTACTTCAATTGGTATTATACAGGGCGAGTTGAAAAAATGACAATTTTTTTTTACTTAACGTGTTTAAATTTTGACATAAAATTTAGTTCTCTACAACATTTACCTATACAATTTTGTCCTATTTTTAAAAATAAAGTTACTTTACTCTTGGTCATTTTTCATATTTTTAGTTATAACTCTATACAGGGCATATTACCAATTGAAATAAAATTTTGTATTTATTAGTTTTGGACCATGCGACCAGTTTTCCCAAAAGACGATTAAAAATTCCAAAATTTTTGGTGAATTTGTCCTCTTGTAACACCTATCCTGGGACACACTGTATAAACCATATTTGTTGTTATCTTTATAATTAGTTATTTATTTAAAAATATAATGAATCAAATTATAAAATAAAAGAAATATGTAAATATAATGTAAAGTATAATTATTAATTATTAAATCTAAAGTAAAAAATAATCTTTTAAAATTAATAGAATAACATTAAATATTTCGATTTCTAGGTACTTTACTGGTGTAGTACTAATTTGGTACGCCACTGGTAGCTTTATTTTAAAAGATAATAGTCTAAATAATAACTTTGGGATTTTTTTCTTTCGCCCTTTCGGGGTCATCCCACCCAGGTCCGACGACTCGTCCCCCTAGGTGGTGCACTGCAGCCTGAAGGCTTATTGTACCTTGACCCCTACTCCTTCCCATTCACACACTCATTCATTCCATAACTTGGATGGTTGCTGTTCGGTCCGTTCGTTCACCCTCGAGCAGAACACCCCGTGCCGTTGCCTAAAACCGACAACGCCGGTCACCCATCCAGTTATGGGCGCGCACTTCACTGCTTAACTCCGGAGATCGATGCTGTTGATACAACCGGAGCAGCCACAAGCGCGCCTTAACTTTGGGGTAAGTTGTTTATGTTGTTTATTTTTGTTGTTAATGGTTTGAAAGATATATGGTAAAAAGTGCCGTATGGATACTCCCCTTCGACTTTTTTTTGTTGTATAGTCTTAACCAAAAAAACAAAAATATTATTTTTATTATTACTATTATGCGCAATAAGGTAATATTACCAATTAATATAACTAAAGTGAGAGATATTCTGAAAAAAAGTATAACATTAAAAATTTCTATTTTTAAGTACCTACGATACTTGTGTAGTGCTACTTTTGTACGCCACTGGTAGCTTTAATTTAAAAAAAATAGTATAATATTATACACCATTCGATAGGGAAAACTTTGGCCTTTATATTTTATGTCTTATATTTTTTTTGTTTGGTAGACGGTTTGGAAGATATATCGTAAAAATGCCTTGTGGATGCTCCCCTCCAACTTTTTATATTGGAGATTCTTACGTAATAAACGAAAATAAAATTTGTGCTCTATCTAACGGCACCAAAATCACTTGTTTATCATTTACCGTTTTGAAGATATTATAAAAAAACTATATCAAACCCTTAACCAACTTTGAGGGGGTTGGGGGTGCCAGCAGGACTTTTTGAGGTGGGTCTGTTCAAAAATTAAAAATCTACTAATGTTTACATATTTTATTCACTCTACAAAGCATTTGCTTCTACTCAAAAACCGAAGTATCGGACCCTTAAGACACTAAGCTATTACCCTGTATAGCGATTGGATCGATCTAGATGAACTGTTAATAATCCTTATTGCCATTAATTTAAAATAATAAAATATCAGTTTTGTTTTATTCCTAAAGCATTTACATTTAAATCACTCAAAATAAAAAACGTATGCTTCTGCAAATGTTCAATAAGGATAAATAAAATTTAAAAGTTTCCTTAGAATACTTCATATCGATTTCGTCTTTTAAAAGTCGCCTTTACTGAACAGATTTTTAATTTTTTTATGTCTTTAAACTTAATCTTAAAATAGATTATAAGGCTTTTGTGGACATATTTTTTATTGCCATAATATAAATTAAATTTTATTTTTTAAATATTATAACAGACAGACGTGAAAATAAATAAAAATTCTAAAGATTAAAAGCTTTGTCTATAAGAGGAAAATAATGTGGAATATTAATCTAAAAGAACCTATAAATTCTGAATAACGATCAGAATCCAACTAGCATAATTTGTCAATACTATTGCATTTTAATATTTTAAGTCGGATATTGTTAACATGGATATTTAAGATAAAACGAAAAAATGTTATATTTTATCGTATAGAAGTTAAAACCTAATGTGGTAAAAATTCGACCAACATGGAATATCATCTTTTATTCCCGTTAGCGCGTGGAACATGAGCGTTCTTAGGCGACACGCAAGGTCGTTTAATAGGTAAGGTTGCCTCGTAAGCGTTTCAATATGGCGGACCATACGTCACATATGTATTTTGCTCATTATTTAATGAAGTTTTTAACAGTGTAGTTTGTGTTTTTTGTCAATATTAAAGAAATACTTTTAAATACTGTTAATTCCAGTTGTTACCGTAACTTCTTTATTTCCTATTAATAAATTATTGATTATTCTAGCTGATTTTTAAATATTGTATATCGCGCTCTTTCGCCCTCATAGCATTATCCGTCTAGACATCCTTGTTTGCTATGTTGGCGCCAATAAGGAACCAGCAGTGCGGTACATATGTGACGTAATGAGGCAACCTTACCTATTAAACGACCTTGGGCGACACGTTGTATTTTTAATTGTTGTTTTTCGTGGACAACGAACTTTTTTGCCGTAATTATTGATAGTTGTATTATTTTGTGTACTAGCTGTTTAAAGGTGCTATTATTTATAATAATATAAAGGTATTTTAATGCTTTAGAAATACGAAAGATGTTTTTTGAAAATAAGCTGCATTAAGGAATATTTACATCAGTTTATTTAGTTCGTTCTAATCGCTATACGGGGCGCATTTAAACATTCCACTATAGGATTCGGCACCCGTCTTACTCCTGATTGGTCAAATTTAAAATATAATAATGGCGTCCTATTTATTGATATGTGTGGTGCCGAAAACCGTAGTACAATGTTCAGGCGGTGCTGAAATACGAAGTAAATACGAAGCCACCGAGTTACCTCCTCTTCTTTTTTGAACTTGGCCCGATAAAGAAAATTATCAACTTTAATTAACTCCTCCATTCTAAAGTAGGTAATACAATAATTAATAATAAATTTTAATTAATAGCTGAATATAAGCTCTAAATATTACTTTTTTTTTTATCTTTGGACAAACCACGAAGGCTAAAAGCCTAAATACTAACGTACCGTGGGTGTCTTAAGCGAGGTAAGAGGGAGTTTGTTGACACGGGACTTAAATACTTGAAGATTTGGGGGGAAGGAAAGACCTCCGCGGGCAGCAAGTTCCACAACCTAGAAACTCTAGGGATAAAAGAACGAACAAAGTGGGAAGTTCGGGGCCTGTCCAGTTGGACCGTATAGGGATGCATACGCGCGGAACCACGAGTTTCTCTGTTGGGAACCGTAAGTGGAGGAACTATACTGGACAATTCTTCAGAGCAGAAGCCATGGAAGTACCTATAAAAAAGCGATAAATCCCCCACAGCCCGACGATGGGCAAGAGAGGGAAGCCTTTCTATAAGTGAAGGATCATTAATGAGACGAATAGCTCTTCTTTGAATAGAATCAAGAATGCTTAGGGTTGTGGGGACGCCATGCCCCAGATATGAGAACAATATTCCAAGGGAGGTCGGATTTGGGACACATATAAAGTGTATAAATTAGAAGGGGAAAAATACTTTTTGGCTCGAAAGAGAAATCCAAGCTTTTTGAAGCTGCCGTGGCTATAGATACAATGTGTTTATGCCAGTTAAGGTTACTTTCAAATGTGACGCCCACAAGGTTGAAGGTGTCTTTGCTCTGTAAAACTTGGCCGCTCATAAGTAGAGGATGAGTATTTGATGACTTCTTTCGCGACAAGGAACATGATTGTGTTTTGGATGCATTAAAATGGACGAGATTTTTAGCGCCCCAGTCCAATATTAAATTAAGATCCTGCGAAAGAGATATCTGTATCGCTCTGCGTTTGTTTTCCAATCAGTCGATCAGATAGATAACTATAGAGCCAAATACAGAGTTTAGTTGAAAGACCATAGGAGGGAAGTTTATTAAGAAGTGCGGCATGCCAGACCTGGTCAAAAGCTTTGGATATATCAAGAGCAACGATCTGGGACTCACCTAGAAACTGAAGAGACTTATTCCAGGAGTGTGATACGAAGGAAAGATCTGCTGTAGATCTTTTGTGGCGAAATCCATACTGCCTGTCATGCAAAATTTTGTGTTTTTGTAAGTACTTAAGAATTTGTGAATTAATTAATTTTTCCATTACTTTACAAAGAACTGAGAGAATTGAAATTGGCCTAGAGTAAGATTGAAGAGATTTAGATCCTTTCTTGGGAATAGGTTGAACACGTGCAGCTTTCCAGCTTTCCGGAAAGATACCTGTGTCGTAAGAAATTCGAAAGAGCCGAGTTAAGATTGGTGCAAGTTCTGGAGCACATTTTTTAAAACGATTGCTGGTATGCCATCCAGCCCAGACGATTTCTTGGTGTTAAGGGAAGAAAGGATACGCTTAATGTGTTTTACCTTAAATATAATATCGGGCATTTTATGAGGAATCCAATAACAAACCAGGGTTTGTTATTGGATTGTTTGGGGTTCTTGATGGTGTGTGGAATATAGGTGTCAATGCCCAATTGTTTACATAGAAAAGCTAAATTAGGAATGAAAAGAATAAAAAACAAAATGCATCATACGCAGTATTCCAACAATCAACTCTAAATTTCAGCACCGCTCGCACATTGTACTACGGCTTTCGGCACCGCGCATTTCGAGAAATGTGGCGCCATAATGAACTTGACCAATCAGGAGTAAGACGGGTTCCAAATCCTATAGTGGAATGTTTAAATGCAAAACAATAATGAATGAAAAATACTAGTATATTTTAAAAAAGCGTCGGGCACTCGATATACAAAAAATATGGCACAAAGCGCCCACGTTTGTTTTACAATAATACTAGTATATTTTTCGTTCATTTTTGTTTCAGGAATATTTAAGAAAATATTTTTTACTTTTTAGCTCGATGTGCTTTAAAAGCGTTTTTTTAGTTTTTTAAACTACACATATTATTTATTACTTTTTAGTTTCATGATGTGAAAACTACACTTTTAGTAGCACCTAGTGTCAAACAATAAAAGCAGTCATGAGACATTCAAGTTCTATCACAGGGACCTATATTATAAAAGCATATTAAAAATTAAAATTATGCTTGTAGTGACACCTAGTGGCAAACAGAAATCATTGAGGATTACATACATACAAGTGACGTTAATAAAAGCGTGGTAAAAAAATAATCTTTTTAACTAGACCGGTCAACTAATAAACCTGACCACCCCGTTTTTTTTCTAAACTTTTTACGGTACAAAACTTTTTTTTAATTTTAACCGATGTTTGTTTTTTATATGCTCATTAGCAGAAAATTTTATTGACTTTAGGCTGCTTATGGCTAATTATTTTAACGTTTTTATCCTAATTTATTTTTTACCACTTAAGTGTATTTTTACTGATTTATTACCACAAGACGTTTTCGCACTTTTGAATAAAAGCTGTTTTTTTTTAACGAATATTTTCCTTATGTTTATTGTGTGTTTTAGGGGTTTACTTAGTTAGTTAGAGCCAAATGAACCTTTTAATAAATAATAATGGATTTTTTAAATAAAAACGGATTTTTAAAATATGCAGTTTTTTAAGTTTAGCACCTTGTATGTTAAGCAGGTACAATATGTTATAAGGTTTTTGTCCCGTTTCTAAAAAAATACTTTTATATATAGAAAAATTGGTAAAAATGCCGTACTTTTCAATGGCCCTCTGTATATTTCATTCGTTTATTTTAGTGCATTTTATGTTGTTATCTTTATTAGGCATATTAGCTCTTATTTTAATGGTTTTGGGCCTGTTCCAAGTAAAAATACCCTAATTTTTATGGAAAATTTGGCAAAAATGCACTTTTTATGAATAACCCCTTTCTGTAATTTCTTTAAAAACAGCAACTTTTAATCAAAACTTGTAAAACATCTCGAGGATTACTAAATACCTATTTGGTAAAAACGACACATTCTTTAATTTTGTAAATTTGTAATAACTTTGATTTTTATTAAAAATTTAACTTGTTTATTTTACACTCTGTATTACGTAGTTTTAGCAACTTTTAAAACATTTGTTAGAAGCAGCTTAAAACCAATAAAAAAACGGTTAAAATTTTAAAAAGGGCTCTTGAATTTAGCAAAGAAAAAGGGTTATCCAGGTTCATTGGTTGACCAATTTGTTTAGGCGATTTGCAAGTTTTAAAAGTCAAAAAAATATAAATTGGTTTTAACGTTAATATAAAAGTATATATATTTCCTTTAAATTTTAAGACCCTGAAGAGTGAAAAGTTGACGTTGAGGACAAATATTTATATAATGTTTTTTCCTGTTTTTAAAGACAAAATCACCATCTCTAAGTTGGTCGGTAGAGTTTTTAAACACCGTGTACATTAGGGTGTCCATTATTTCCCAAATAGATATTTTCTAGCGATCGCCAGCTTTTAGTTTATTTCCTAAAAAAATATTCAATGTAAAAATACTCTTAATTCCTGATTTAAACCGTGCCAAAATCATGTTGCTTTTGGACACAAAATTTAACGCTCTACAAAAAAGGACTCTTACGAATTTTCGATTAAGTCACGCCTATAAGAGTTATTTAGCGTCAAACGTTGAGATAAGATTGAGTTGTGGCCATCCTTGAAAATTTAATAGTAAACCAACATTTTTTAATAAAACACTCTGTATATAATACATTATCACTAAATAGATATTTTAAAGAGCTTTAAGAAAATGGCAAATTTGATATGTCTATCTCTTCTAGTTTAAAAATATGGCCATTCAAATCTAAAAAGTAGTAGGTAATATAGTGTCTATATGGCCATTCAAATCTAAAAAGTAGTAGATAATATAGTGTCTATTTTATCTTACTAAACTTCGTGCTATTAACTTAGAGCTGAAGATATAATGGAAATTTAACAAAATTTTCAGATTTGAATGGCCATATTTTTTAAACTATAATAGATAGACACATCAAATGTGGTATTTTCTTAAAACTTTTTAAATATCTATTTAATGGTGATGTAATATACAGAGTGTTTCATTTAAAAAGGCTGGGTTGGGGTTACTATTAAATTCCCAAAGATGGCCACAACTCTCTGCGCGAAACAAAAGTTACATTTCATGGGCGAAAAACGGGTTTCGGTGCAAGTAAATCGAGGGTGAACGCGCCTGGCGCCAAACAGACTTTCCGTATTTTCGGAAAGAATTTGTCGACGGTGTCCTGGTTTTATGTTCGGAGTACGGTAGCTAATGAGCGTCACGGTCAGACCGCGGACGGAGGGTACGGGGTGCCGGTGTTTGTATTTTGCCACGGCTTTTAAGTCCGCATGTTTGTCCACCCGTCCATTTGTTTCTGCGCGAGGTCGTAAAAATCCGAAAAATTCATCTTGCCACTGTGGATCTAAATGTAGGTTATCTATGGTGCCAAGGGATTAGAACTTTTTTTTGGTCTTCAATTTTTTAGGACGCAAAATCTATTATTTGCTTTTTGCTCTACTAAAAAAGCCGCGCTAGGCGGCCGAGACCAATTTGTTCAACCAATAGCTGTACAAAAAACAAGATATCACGCTTTAATCACAATGTACAATTTTGCATATACATATAACTTGGATAGAGTTTAGAAATCGAAGTTCAAGAATCGGATTGGGAGACATTTTTAGATAGTAATTTTTAAAAACCAAAATTTTTTTAAATAAATGTTTTGTTTTATTTGTCCTGTTGTAAATCCCATCCGTAGACAGTCTGTATATATTTTTTAGAAACTATACCTAGTTCATTTTTTATGCAAGGCATATGTTAATTATTAGATAAATTCAGAAATTTAAGTAAAAATACAAATAGGAGATTTGCTTTTGAAAATTCTAATTGCGCCTTCTTATGACACTTTTTTCTATCTGATTAATATTAAAAATGTAGCAGGCGGCATATTTTTTCTAAGGAGTGCTTAAACAACGAGTCAAGTCCAAGGTATTAATTTTACCAGGTTTAATGAGTCCTAGGTATATGGTAAGAATAATAATGTTTTTACAAAAAAAAGATAAAAACATACTAAGAGCAGCTTTTACAATGTCGTATCAACTCTAACCTAAGGGCTAAGGCACAGATGGTAAAAGTCCTAGCAAAAAATATGTTAGTGATTTGTAATGCCACTAGTTGACATTGTTAGTGATTTAATTTTTATTATACATCTATTAAACATAGAAAAAACTCAGCCTCTATATCGTGTAGATATTTTTGAGCATGTTATAGATTTTTTTTATTTTTTTAACTACTAGGTGGTAATAAAATAAAAAAGTCATATATTTAAAAGCATATGAAGCGTACATAATGATCAATTAGCAGATCCAATGTGTATTATGTTAAGTTTTCTCATAAGTATAGTATAGTACTGCTAATGATACTAACCAGAACGTATAGCAAAGATACATTTTCTATAATTTTTTTAAATCAAAGGAGGGCAAAAATCGGATGTTCTTTCCGTGTCGGTACCAGTACAGGTAGGTAGGTTAGTCGTATACTTGACCATTCACTTACATGCATACTGATCCAACCATCGCGGTTCTTACAGAACAACGGTACGTGAAAGTCCATTAAGTTCTAAAAAAGCGCACAATTACTTAATTATGTAACGCTGTTTATAGAATAATTTGTGAGTTTATTGTGATTTTTATTTTTAAAAATGAGTAGCACTGAAATTAAGGCCAACGGGAATAGTAAGGTAAAATTTTTAATACTATCTGTATAAAAATATTTGCTGTTTTAATAGGCTGTTAAATAATTATTTATTGTTGGTATTATTATGTTTATTTTTTCTCAAGGTTTAATCGCGCTAGTGTTGTTCGAAAAAAAGGGTAGTTTGCTGTATATTCAAATGTTAAACTTTAGGAAGGTATTGTGGTATAAAGAATGCGAAGAAAGACATTAAAACAAAAAACAATAAAACAATGAAATTTTTAAGAATCTCACTTTTATGAAAAAACATTTTTGCATATTTCTACTAGCTTGCGGTTGAAATAGTCTACACATGTCATAGTCTACACATTGTCAACTAAATTTACGGAAAACCTTAAGCAGTGACTTTAAAAAAATTATAGACTATTTTTCCCCTGTACTAATTGAAATTAAAAACCAGTTGTATGTAGTTACACACAGGACCGCCGAGAGGCGTGTCAGGCCCTGGTACAAGTAAAAGTTACGGCGCCCATAATACAGAAAAAAACCTAACCCAAAAAAAAACAAAATGTTTGCACCTACTACAAACCTATATTTATTACGTTTGTTTTGTTACCGCCCCCTTAATACATAAAAAAGTTGAAAAGTTGAAGAGCACAAAACAAAAAAGAAGTCTTTACGTACCACAACATTACATTTATTTTTGATTTTAAAACCCCTTTAGTCTTGGCCACAGTAATTTGTACCGCCCTCTCGTCGGGCCTGTATACACACATTTGTAATATCGCTATATACATATAAATAAAAAATTCTTTTCGTTCTTAATATAAAAAATTAAAATGAGATTTTATATTTTATCCTATCTTAGTTAGGGTTGATTTTTAACCTTATGTTTATGTAACAAACTACCCTTTACTTTTACCAAGAAATCGATTTTTCGCATTTGGTTCAAAATACCCTGTATTTTAGTAATTATTTTCCAATTTACTAAAATATTTACTTTCCAGTTATACAGGGTGTCCAGTTACTCTATCGACAAACTTTAAGGAGTGATTCTACAATAAAAAATTAGAACAAAACTTTTTATGAACATATAGGTATCCTAAACTTCTAAGTTTTTTTATACCAATGAAGATAATTTTAAAATATTTGGGAGACATCCCTTTTTCATAACTGCAGGGCCGACGAGAGGGCGTTTAAGGCGGTACAAATTACCGGGGCCCGGACTGAAGAGGGGCCCGCGCGGGTTGAGAAACGTAATGGTAGGTTTACGTCTGATATTAATTGCATGATATTTAAGTTAGACAGAAATGCTGGCTAATGTAAAAAATACAAAATTTCTATCAGACATAAATTTTGACAGTTTACATTAGGCAGAATATCTAACTGACATAAATATCATGCAATAAATGTCTAATGTAAACCTACCATAATTGAAGTAATGTAGTATTTAAAAAAATGCAAATCACATTACGTTGCAGTGGTTGAAGTCCCTTTTTTTTGCTTTTAAACTTTTGTTTTGATTATTTTGATAACAAAAGCAAATAAAATATCTTCGTTGTAAAGTTCTTTTTTTTTTTTTTGTAAGAGGGCCCGTAACTTTCATTTGTACCGGGACCCGGCACAGCTCTCGGTGGCGGTGCTTATTATAAAAAATAATTTTTGACATACAAAAAAACTTTAACCAGTGTCGGATATGTTGTTTTTGTGGGATTTAGAGTAAATATCAAAATAAATATTGTACGTCATTGGATTTTCTTTAAATAAAATTCTGAGCAATGGTCATACTATAGTATTTAGTATGAGGTAGACATGTTAAAAGTACGGCTTATCATTTACTTTGCCTTACCAATCTGAAAGGAAAAAAATCGTTTCCCGTAAAATTGACGAATGTCGCTTACGATGTTTTGTGAAAAACCCAGCATCGATATAAAATAAAATTTGTGACACTAATGTATCAACCAAACTTTTAATTTAAAAAAATCAGATTTCAAAAAAACATAATTATAACATTAAAAAAATATAATTACTCTAAAATTTATAGATAACCATGCCAAGAAATGATTTGTATGTATTAACGCAAAAAACATACAATAAATAAAAAGGAGTCAAAAAATCAAATTTGTTTCAAATTTAATGAAAATTCAGCAATACGAGACGTATCCAAAATTTTTTAAAAATATCTTAATTGGTAAGATAGTTTATATGAAGCTTTTATTATATTTTTAGTAGTAGAATCGCCCATAGGTTTTTAACAACATTCTGTAACACCCTGTGTAATATTTAATATTAGAATGATTAGCCCTAAAGAAATTTTAGAGATGAGATTTTTTCTAATATAGAACTTTTTTCGCGGTCGGTTTAAAGTGTTCCATTAATTAGTTTATAGAAATACAAACGTTTAAAATCTGGTTAGTTTACCACAGTTTTTAAATTTTAGTTAAAAAAGTAAAAATAAGTAAAAAGTAGTAAATAAGTAGCATTTTAATTAACATAAAATAAAATCTATTATGATAAAAGAAAGAATATTAATATAAATTATAATCATTTTTACTAATTAAATTTTGTTAAGATCCTTTTCTGTGTATTGTTTGGTCCTATAGAATCCGCACGTTTAGTAAAGAAGCCACCAACGTCATCATTTTATCTTTGTAAAATCTCCTGGGCTCTAGCAGATAATAATGACGCTGCGCCGGTGGCTTCTTTTCTAAACGGGCGGACTTTACTATATACTATAAAGATAAAAATTAAATAGAATGAATAATATTCCCGGATACAATTTTTTTAAGAATCATTATGACAGTTCTTTATTCCGTATGCGTGATAAATTAAAGAAGTTTAAAAATATGTATACATATATGTATATATATTACCAACTAGTATTGGAAATGTTTATAATTGTTTTTAACACCATAATTTTTTGAGTAAATTATCTATTTCCTAGAAACGACTAGTTTATGACAGGAAATATAAATGTAAAAAAATATTAACAACCAATAAACAATATTATTTAACAATAAACTAAAAAATTTTTTTAAAACACAAAAAAAAAACTAAATAAATATTATAATGTTAATATGTGAAAAATTGAAAATATTTTTAGCAATTTTTTTAGAACTATTTTTCGTATTCTTAATTAATCTTGGTAAGCTATGATACATAGTATATTAGAATTCCGTTATGTGATTTCTTTTTAAAATAAATTATTAACTTTGATCTTTATACGACAATTTTAAATGCTTAAAGGAAAAAAACAACATTAAGACATTAAATTTGATAAAAATGACGAAAACGGTAATGACTTTGGAGAAAAATCGCTTAAAACAAAAGTTAAATGAAAACATATCACTTTCAAAACAATACTAAATGTATTATTAAGCGAATCCAAACTATGTAAAATACTACCATAGTTTTATTTATGTTCGTTTATTTTTTTTTCTATTTTATTTTGTGTATATGGGGTGTTTCCTAATTGTAGTTAGAAAATTTAAGGGCATATTTCTGAGCCAATTTTATTAAAAAGTTCATATTACCATGGGTCCCCAAATTTTTCGTTCTCAAGATACGTGGTGTAGAACTTATCAAAAATCTTTTTATTGTTACATAATTGCAAATAGGAAGTTATTACACTTAATTTTTAAAAGAATAAATTGCCATAATGTTTCTTGTATAGTCCAGGAATATGCAACTTAGCGGATTTTTTTTTCTGGAAAAAAGGTAAGTAAAAATATAAAAAACAAAAAAATATCTATTATATCTGTTTCATCCGAAAAAAATATAAAAGTTGCAAGAAAAACTCAGAGGCGTATATTTTTTGTCAATAATATCAGCTATGATGCTTAACACGCCACCGCTGGTCTCACTAATTAAACTTAGTTTAGGGGTAATTTAACTTCCTATTACAACAAATACAACAACCAAATTTTAATATAATCGGATAAGGCATATTTAAGGTAATATTAAAAATCCGATTTTTTTTAATTTTAACACCCTGTATCTAAGAAACAATAAATTTCCGGACCTATCTTTATGTGAACTTTTTTATAAAATTGGCTCAGCCATCCCAGTGTCAGTGTTGACGCCAGAAAGAGGCAGGGGTGGCCCGGGCTACCCCTAAAATTGGTGTACCTCCCTGTAAGGCGAAAAGAAATAGGTAGTAGAAGTGGTGAGGACCTTTTTTTTACTCCTAAAAATTATTGCGGTACAGAAAATAACATAACAGTAGAATAAGGAATTTAAGGTTGTAATTGTTGAGGACCCTGATTTTTGCTCTTCAAAAATTTAAAACCTTAAAAAAAGGTCACCCCTAAAAATGTTGGGTCCTCCCCTTGGCCACCCATTAACCAAAAAGTTGGCGTCGTTACTACCCAGTGTATGCTCCTATTTTAGTTTTTGAGCTATGACAAAAAAATTAAGTCCAGAGCCTTTATTAGAAAAAAAAATAGGTTTGTTCTTTCCGAAAAGTAAATTAAGTATAAACAGTGTTTCCACGGATGGACTTAAGTATACCTGTAATTTTTTTATTTTTAATATTGCTAAAAAATGCTAAAAGCTATAATAAAAATCACCGTAGAATAAACAGTGTAGTTCAAAATATCAATCTTAATAATAAAAAAATCCGCTAATCATATTTTTAAAACAACCTAATTAAAAGCATAAAGAAGTTATTAAAATTGTTCCTTTTAAAAAAATACTTTTCTTTTCTTATTTTTGTTGCATTTATTGACGTTTCGGTACTATTTGACCTTCATCAGAAATAGAAATACAGTTTTTCACTAAGCGCTTAAACAAATTTTTCAGAACTGCTCTTTTATGTGTTTGTAAAATTTCACTTACATAAGCACTTTTTTCTTTTGGTTTTGTACATGTTTGCACTGTTACACTAAGGATATGAGAGAGTCTAAATAAAAATTTTAAAAGGTATCTTTAAATTTGTTTGTCATTTTTCGTGAAAGTGGAAGTTAAAAATACTTGTCGTGTATGCACAAAAATACTTTTTATCAGAATAACTACCCCAACGTTTCGTTACCATTAATAAATAAAAAGATTGCGGCAGAAAGCAAACTCGTGGGCATCCGGTACATTGGTAAAAATTTAAATTTTTAAAACAAGTTATATTATTTCGCAAACTAATTAATATCAAAATATTTTATTTATAAGCAATTAAATTCAAATTTATATCTACATTAACTACATTAAATTTAAAATTATTAATGCACAAGAAATAATTTCGAATGGAGGACGCTACTAAACACACTAGGTCGATAGAATATTATTACAATAATAAATTGTTAAGTCGACCATATTTATTCATATTACTAATATAATAGTTATTATTGTCACGCAATAACAGTCTACCAAAATAGAATGCAGACTATATACAGGGTCAGGTAGAAAATACGCATAACCCTTATATACACATCGTGCCACTTTAAGACATTCATGGGTAATTTTGCCAATGAGTCGATAGCAGACGGTCTAAAGCAACGACAAAGCAAGACCGATGCGCCATTCTATCAGTTTGCATGTTTAGAAGCAGGCGTTATTTGTCTAATCTTTACCTGCTAGTGTTCAACACACTGAAACTCAATGAAAAGCATCGAGCCGGCTCCGACGTTATATGTCTACTTTATTTATTTTGGGTATCTCAGTTTCATTGCTCTTATTACAGGGTGTCTGTCTATATTTGAGCCAACAAATTGTTATCAAGATGCGGTTTTCGCATTTATAGAATTAAATTTTGGACAGTGGCTGAGCTTCAGTGTGCGCACAGGAAGTTTAAGTTTTAATAGTTCTGAAGTTTATTTTGAAACCGGCACTCTTGTTATGTACAGAGTTTTATTTATACTATTAACTATAAACACGAAGGAAGACATCTTATACAGGGTGTTACTTAAAAACATGCTAATATTTATGGGGTGATTCTTGGACTCATTTGAAGAAAAAAACTTTCTACTAATAACTCCAGTGGGGTCTCCAGAGACAATTGAAAAATATTTATAACAAAAAAACGTAAGCCACTGACTGTGTAAATCGGTTGTTTAATAATATTTAAATATGCCTTATCCAATTTTAATAAAATTTGGGTGTGGTATTTTTAAATAAGGAAGTTAATTTGAGCACTAAACTAATTTTAATTAGTGAGACCTTAGTGAGACCAGTGGCGGCGTGGAACGCATCTTATCTAATATTACTAACAAAAAATGTACGCCACTGACTTTTGTGCAACTTTATATTTTTACCGAGTGAAACACCTTAAAATACGCAACGTTTATATCTGGTCAAAAAAAATTTACACAAAAAGGTGTTTTAGAAATTTTTTAAGTTTCTTAAAAATTTTAACACCCTGTATCTGGAGAACGAACACTTTGGGGACCCATGTTTATATAAACTTTTTTTGTAAAAAGATGGCCAAAAGACTACACTCTTAAATTTTCTTACCGCAACTAGAAAACAATGATCTTTTAAATTCTGATAGATTCAAAAATATTGGGTAGAAAATGACTGCCTCTGTAACCTCTAAAACTGTCATATAAACGCGGTTTAATAATTATGTCTCACTTAGGTTATGTCAAGAAACATAATATCAAGGACAAAAACCGATCAAAGATCAAAGAGTCTAAGGATAAACCAAGCATATAAACAAATCAATAACCGGTTGATCACGTTTAATCCACTACATAACTTTAATAATTATAACGAGTAATAAAATTAGAAAATCGTATCTTAAATAAATTAATAACATACAGTATGTCCGGCGATGGAGTAGAGAAGAGAGCAAACGGACCAAACATTTCATTTTCGAGGAAAAGTTATTTATTTTCAAATGTTTTGCTTGTAAAAAAAATAGGAGTCACGAAAATAAAATGTTGATTTGTATACAGGAATCGCATAAACTTAAAAAACATTATTTTTCTCCAAGAGTAAACTACCTTTATTTTTAATTTTTAAGCAACATATCATTTAAACATTTTTTTTAAGAATAGCATTTTGAATCACTATATTATTTTTACAGGGGTATTAAAAGTTTTATAACTGATTTTAAAGATATTAAAAATTAATTATTTAAAATTTTTATGATCTAATGACCTAAATACTGTCATAATTTACACACACCTGCTTTCTCCACAATTTTTCGGCTGTAAAAGAATGTGATCAAGGCAATTCCGCCAAATTATGGAGTTCAATAAAATGTTTGTATTATTGTTTTTATCGATTACAAACATTATTCTAAATAAATTTTCCTTAGGACATTTTGCTTAAAAATGAAAAATAAAGGTAGTTTACTCTTGGAGATAAATCATGTTTTTTAAGTTTTTGCGAACTCTGTATACAATGTCATCATTTTATCTGCATAAATCGTATTTTTTTACAAGGAAAACTTTTTATAAGGAATTACTTTTTTTAAATTTTAGTCCGTTTGTCCTCTTGTATATCCCAGCGCCGGACTACTGTTTAATATTAATTTATTTAAAATACGATTTTGTAACTTTATTACTCGTTTTAATTAATAAATTATGTAGTCACCGTAGTACCGGTTATTGATCTGTTTATGGTGCTTGGCTGTCCTTGGACTCTCCGATCTTTAAGCGGTTGTTGTCCTTGACATGTGTCTTGACATAACTTAAAGTGAGACATTATTAAATCGCGCATATAATGACAATTTTACGGTTACAGAGGCAATTGATATTGATTGATATATTATATATATATATATATATATATATATATATATATATATATATATATATATATATATATATATGTATATATATATATATATATATATATATATATATATATATATATATATATATATATATATGTATATATATGCAGTGGCGGCAAACTAATTGGAAACGATACTTAAAAACAATTTAATAATGTATACTAGCAATTTTAAATTTTTAGTTTAATGATACTTTTATTGTACTTATTTCTACTAATTTATTTTTCAAGTTATACGTATACATTTCTGTATAAAAATTATTAAATTGTTTTTGAAGTTATCGTTTCCAGTAGTTGCCGCCATTATACACTATATATATATATATATATATATATATATATATATATATATATATATATATATATATATATATATATATATATATATATATATATATATATATATATATATATATATATATATATATATATATATATATATATATTAGATTCTTCAGCGTATAAGATAATATAAGAAATGCAATAGTGCAGTAACATTTCATATTTAATTTTTTTGTAATATATCTGTGTGTTGTAAAATTTCTCTTGAAGCACTTTTAATAGTGAAACTTTCATCTTAAGATTCGCCCCAAATAACTGACATGTTGTATACTTTCATAACCCGTCACTTAAATCGTCAGTGTGGGAAAATTTTATTTCGTATGTGTACGGAGTGTTTTAAATGTAATGTAAAATTTTCGCGAAACCGGGCAAATGCTGGTTGAGCCAACGCGGAGGTAATGC
This sequence comes from Listronotus bonariensis, assembly GCA_014170235.1. Taxonomy (NCBI): domain Eukaryota; kingdom Metazoa; phylum Arthropoda; class Insecta; order Coleoptera; family Curculionidae; genus Listronotus; species Listronotus bonariensis. The sequence continues at coordinate 25,473 of JACEGR010001936.1, read as the reverse complement.
AGGAAAAGAAATCCAAAGTAATAAAAGTTATGGGATGAAAAAAATAGCATAAAAAAATATATATAATTGTTATTTATACTTTGCGTCTAAAAATCAATTTTCACAATATTCTTTAAATAAAAGAAAGGATAGGTTAGGTTAGAGAATATTTAAAAAAGTATATGATTGGAATACGACTTTAACATTGAGGTTTGTAAAACTGGCAATGGAAAATAGATGGAAATTTAAAAGGCAAGCTTTTAGTTGCTTATTAGTTTCCAATTTTGTTGCTCTAAACAATTGTGAGAAATCGTTAACAGTTCCACGTTTTCATTAAGTTAGCATAAATATATACGTTAAAAAGGTGTACTTAATACATTTAATAAAGGTGAGTTGATTTGTTTCTAATTTGTTGCTGCAGAAAAAATAATTTAAAAATTTGTTCCCTGCCCACAGAAGTGTTTGTCACAGTGTAAAGAGTCAGCAACAAATTAGAAACTGTCGGGGAAGATTGAAGATCGGTTAACTTACAAATCGGTCCACATGCCAGCCTTACAAACTTATTTTTTCAGAAAAAGATTTTAAACTAAAAATTTGTTTGCTGCTTACGAAATTTTTTTGTCACAGTGTAAAAGTGAGTAAAAAAATAGAAACCGAAAGTTGGGGAAGATTGGAGATCGGTTAACTAACAAAATCAGTCACGCCAGCTTTTACCGCCGATTTTTCCGTTTAATATTTAAGTTTAAAATTTAATGCTGTCCAAGAAATATCTAAATGTATAGAGTCAGCAACAAAAATAAAAACCGGAAGTCGGAGAGGGCGGATCAGTGTCCACACTAGGTCTACCAGTTTTACACTTATTTACCAGCCAAAATTATTCTAAGAATTTTTTTTGCTACTCATGAAATTGTTTGTCACAGTGTATAGAGTCAGCAACAAAATACAAACCGAACGTCGGTAAAGATTGAAGATCGGTTGGATTCGTTGGATGCTAACCAGGTCACGCCATCCTATTTTCATTTACTCTGAATTCCATCTGTAAATATGAATTCATGTTGAGGCCAGGGTTTTTATTTAAAACTTAAGGGGATGATATTTCTAAAGGCTTCCTGTTGATTCCTATAATCCTTCTATGGTCTGGATACCAATTTCCTCTAATATATGTTCAAAATGGCTGGAAAAATTTGGGAGTATGTTGCATGCGTAAATTTTTCTGAAAAATTCTGATACATACATATAAAGCTTTCCACAATAAGAAAAATTATTTTTAGATTCCAATATCTGTGTTAGAATAAATTGGTTGCTTTTATCAGTTAGATAAACGATTTTGTATTGCGACAAATTTTCAACTTAAATTATATCCGGAAAAATCGGGTATAAAACTGGCGAGATCCGGTTTCTATTTTGTTGCTGATTCTATACACTGTGACAAACAATTTCGTGAGCAGCAGCATTTTTTATATTGAATTTTACTTGGACAAATCGGATGTAAAGCTATCATAGACGAGTATTAATTTTGTAGAAAATTATAACAAAATCAAGTATTTCAATTTTTCTGCGGCAACAAATTAACAACAAATCTAACTTAACGGAAAGATAATTGTTTCTTTTTTCTATTTTTATTATTTTTAATTTTTTTTAGAATTTTATTAATTTTCTGAAGTCGGTTAAATTTTTTTAACTGTTTTTAAAATTTGTATTTTACAAAGTAGCAATATTTATAAATATTGGATTTTAGAGGGTGTGATTACACAAAAAAATCTTTAATAAGCATACAACATGTCCGCATATGGGAAACTTTTTATTGTGGTTTACGAAAAAACACACATTGTAACCGGTTCTAAATCCTTTTAAATTAAATAATCAAATATATATTAAGAAAACTTCAGACCTCATTTTTGTGGTATTTTTAATTAATTTCATTTAATTAACGGAACAAGATAAAATAATAACTCAAACCTTGCCTTGGTTGAAAAATTCGTTTGCAGAGATACAAGTTCAAGTCAAAATACATGGAAAATTTGACAACCTGTATTTATTATTATTTTATATTTTAATACTAAATTTGTTTAAAACGTTTTACACTTAACAAAATATTTTAAAATAATATAAATGCTGACCTGTATGCAAACGATCAATTTGTCATTAAGGTAAATTGCATGAGATAGTCGTATTTTGGTACAAAGGAATTTAGTAGCAATTTGTACAGACCTTTTAGAGACACTCTCTACATAACCTATAGTATAATAAAAACGGCAAGCAAACAATATAATGGCCAACAGGTTATCACTCATTAAATATGCCATAATAAATAAGTAAACTTAATTAATGTATGGCGTGTCTCGTATCTTTAAGACGAGACGTACCCATATATTTTAGATATAAAGTACTGTAAAAAAATCTGTACGTGATAGAATAAAAATAAAGTTATTTTTTGGAATTCAACCTCAAAAACATAAAAATCGCATGTAAACATCAAAATTATTGTAGATCTGTGATTTATAATAAGCTAAAATAGTTTTTAGTTCCTTATCGGTACTGATTTACCATTTTCTTCTGGTATCTAAATTATTAAAATATGCATATTGCATATAGATGTGCAACGGAAAACTTTCTTATAAGGCGCAATGACCGACAATACCTCAAGTGTATATACATTTTTAGTAGTTACTAGTACCAGCCCTGCTAGAACCTACTTAACTGGTTTTGGTTTAAAAACGTTGATGCGAGATGACAAAATTTAATGAGGTAGGGTTGCACCTTTAAATATAAAATTATTAAATATAAATATTCAGTTTACTCTGAATCTGCATTCTGGACGTAAACGTGTGATGCAAATTTGTTAAAATTGGTGGGTAAAAAAAACTGCAATAAAAAAAAAAGGAAAAAAAACAATGAAGTATAAAAGATTACTACCAGTCAAATAATTAATAAAAATCGAAGTGCCAAAATAGTACCTAAACGCATTGGTGCCGCCAGTATTACTTCATCTGTAAAAAAATGTACTTTTTCGTATACTGTGTGTTCCGCTTTTCATAAATACACCCTGATATCTCAGTTATGAATAATGCGATTTTCTTCAACTTTTAGTGGTGATTGTATGTTAGAAAAATGAAGTATTTGGAGTTGTAAAAATTTTTATTTAGCATTGGCGGGTAAAAAGACTTGTTTTTTGAGAAAAAGAACATTAGGGCTTATTCTATTATTTTTTCTGTCAGATTTAGAATCAGCATCCCCAAAAAACCCTTAGTTCATATTTTCAAAATGTTAAGCGGTATTTTTTTATATTTAATTTTTCCAAAAAGTATTTTTTTACCTCCTCCAACACCACCTGGTAAATTAAAATTTTTACTGTACCAAATACTTCCTTTATGGCTTTACCATGAGCGTGCGGTATTTGACGATGTACCATCGTGTCCAAAAAACTGGGACAACAAAATTTAGTTTTCCTACGACCACATGTGAAAATAGTAAATAGCACACTCTTTTCATGCATAGAAAATGCCTTATATCACACTAGTGTTGCAAAGTACTTTACAACACTAGTGTTGCAAAGTATAATATAAAGCTGTCATCGCTGTCATTGTTATTTAAAGAAAATTTGGAGTTAACAAGCTGTTAATGGGGTTTATATTGAAAAAGCCATGCAATATTTTTTAATGAGGACCTTTTTTAATTCTTAAATGATAAAAAGCGACTAGGTAGGTGATTTTTGATAAAAAATATTGTTAAACAGTGTAATATATCGAAGTAAGTAAAAGTATATATCACCCTAGTGATGCAAAGTTTTCAATTGTTTTCTTATTTTTTCCGTGAAGACAAACAACTTTTATTGTTTTTTTGGTGAATAACTTGTGGTCGTAGGAAAAATAGTGTACATTACTTGTGTGAAAATCACTTTCTTACACACGTGGGTTTGTCGCACTCGGCTGACGCCTCGTGCAACAATATTCCCACTCGTGTGAAATAAGTCATTTTCCACCCTTGTAATGTAATATACTATTTATCTCCTAATCTTTTAGAATATATTATGTTTTGATGTTGTCAAAGCAATGTTATTTTGTGACATCCACGTCAAAACATTTCCAAATATAAAAATGCTATTTCTAATAGACCAGGAGACACTCCCTTACTTGGATTTTAATGTCTTTTCTGGGCACGATGGTACAAAAACTTTTTGGGGAAATAATATTAAAAAAATTGGTGCTTGACATTTTAAAATAAGAACCATGTGGTTTTTGGGGATGCTGATTTTAAATCTGACGGACAAAAATATTAGATAAGCCCTAATATCTTTTTTTCTAAAAATCAAGAATTTTTACTCGCCGCACGCCAAAGGTAAATAAAAGTTTATATTACGCCAAATACTTCATTTTCTTAACAATTAATCACCACCAAAATTTGAATAAAATTGCATTATCATATATACAAGAATAAACCATATGTATTCCTATGTATTTTTAACACTGAATCTAAATCCGAGCTCAGAAATGGCCCTACACGTCTAGAACTGGCCCCAGGGGCCTCTATAGGCCCTGAAATAGAGTTTACGGGATAAGGCGGGGTTGAGGGTGCATTCTAAAGCCAAAGCCGGATTTGTGCTCGACAGACGTAGTAATTAAAGGCGTTTTCTCGTGTTATGGTTTAAAACATTTTAAGAACATTTGAATACCTATCTTTATCCAACTCTCATACTTATATTCCCATTTCAAATGTGGTTTGAATCACTCCGATGAATACGGTTAACACGAAAAATGACTTTAAACAGTGATATTTTCATGTACATTTTGATTATGGGCCATATATACTATGCGCAAAAAGTTTATGGCTTGTTGAAATTGTTGGTTTTGGGATCGGAAAAATGACCCCCTAGAGGCCGGACAATAGTTTTTTAGACTTAGCAATTACAAACAATGAGATTTTTATGTTCCTGTTTTGGGGCCGGGAAATAACTTTCAGGGTCCGGAAAATCGTGTTTTAGACGTAGCAATCACAACAATGACATTTAACAATAATGTTATAGCCAAAACTAAAAGTTTAATAACTTTAGAAACTTGTAAAAACGCTAATTTGACATTAGGTATCTAAATGTTGACAGTAGCCTACTAGATAAAAAAAAATATTAAAGAAAAGAAAAATACCGCTTATGATGTTTTATTTTTTGCATAAAAACGACGCCTCATACGAAAAAAAGGCAAGAGAGATTTTTTTCACAAATTGAGCAAGGTATTCAAAAATAATTTTTAATTTAGAATATCTCAGTGGCGTACCACTTTTTTCTTTAAAAAAATTGAGACTATTACCCGTACGCGCGCCACTGATGAACACAAAATTTTTATTTGCATGTCAAAAAATGCGTAATAACTACCTCTTAAAACCCAGCAAATTTCATTTGCATATCTCGATCGGTTTTAGAGCAATAAAAAATAATCAGTTTTTAAGAAAAACTTTAACACCCCGTATCTCGGAAATGAAGCATTTTTGGACAAACGTTTATAGAGCAAACTCTCATTATTTTTTCATGCAGAATCACCCCCTGAAGTTTGTCGCACTTATTTACTAACACCCTACCGGAAAATTGAATTTTCCACTCAATTTTTAAGCGGAAAATGCTATTTTACAGGACTAATTTACTTTCCGGTCCCTAGTTTAGTTAGCCATGACAAAAATTGTCAGAGTTCAATTGTTACTATTTGACAGTTCAAGATATTGGTTTAAATATAACACTAAAAATTTACACAGTTTTTTTTCCGGTCAATTAAAAAAAAATTATGTACGATACTCGTTCATGTACTTTTAAATTAAGTATTTTAAAATGACAATGTCACGATTGGGACGTCAAAACCGCGATTTTTCGGCTCCTAAGAGGTCATTTTCATGGCCTCAAACTGGGGATTTCGAGCACAGAATATGTTCCAGAGTTAAAAATACATAAAAATTTCACATTTGTGATTGCTAAGTCTAAAAAAACATTTTCCGGCCACTAGGGGTCATTTTTTCAGTCTCAAACTAAGAATTTTAATAGGCCATAATTTTTTCGCGCAATGTGTAAGGTCCACAATTCAAATGTAAATGAAAATATGACTGTTGTGATTGCTACCTCTGAAATACGATTTTCCGGCCCCTAAGCGGTCCTTTTCCTGGCCCAAACAGAAAATTTCAGTGGCTGTAGACCTGTTGAGCACAAATTCGGCTTTGGGTCAGAATGCACCTTCGGATTATCCCGGAAACTGTATTTCACGGTTATAGAGGCCCCTGGGGCCAATTTATTCAGACGTGTAGGGCGCTGAGTTCGGATTTAGATTTAGCGTCAAAAAATACATGGGAATACATATCAGCTAAATAATTTAACACACAAATAGTGTTTTTCGTGTTTTGACTTAAAATTTATATATTTGTGTGATTTTTGGTAATTATATTTTATTGGTCTTTTGTAAAGCATTTGGACCAACAATAAAACCAAATATTCTCTTCTGGCTTAAAAAAATAGCTGCCTCTAAAAGGTAAACAACGGAACGTTATTTTATTATACTAGAGTATTACAGTATTTTTTTCTTTTTAGTATGGGTTAAATGATTCGCTATATAGCAACTTGCAAAAGCAACCGCAAAAAGGCAAAAAGAAGGAGAAATTATTGGCTTTTTTCTTCCAGTAAAATTATAAAATCAAAATATTTTTCTTTTATTTGTGTTTTATTTTTAATTGTGAAATTTATAACCTATGTTTTATTATTTAAAATTTTCAATAAAGTTTTACAATTTTTAATATTTTTTTTATACAGTATCTCTAGGTAAATTTGCGTCATAAGGGGAACTGTGATATTATTAATTTTATGAAATAAAGTTCTTCTTTATAAAAAGTTCTGTATGGTCCAAAACCTAAAATGCAACAATCCTATGTATATTCTATAAGTCATCTACAAGGTTTGGCCAAAAATGTAGTTTTTGTTTTTTTTAGTTATTTAAAATTAAAAATATCTTTTAAATATGCAAACTTGGTTATTTGCAAAAAAAACTTATTCAAATATTTTTTAAAAGTTTTGCGTATTGGTGCAACGAACATTATTAATAATTATAAATTGTATAAGGTAAAATAAATTAAATTATTTAATATACTGTTACAATGTAGATGTAGAATGATCCCATGCACAAACTTAAATTTTTTAGTTGTTGCAAAAGAATTTTTTTGTAAATAAACAAAATTACATATTTAAAAATACTTTTTAATTTTAAACATCTTTTTTATAAAAATTTCGATATTAGCAAAAATACAGGTACTTTACTCCTAAGCAAAAGTAACGTATTTAACTAACCTCGTAGATGACTGATACATTTTTGTTAGAATAACACAAAACTTATAATTAGAAATAACTCTTTTTTGTAAAATTTTTAATTAAAAAAAAAAAGATAAATGACGCCAATGTAAGAAGACACACTATATTAAAATGTAACTTTAAAATTTAGTAAGTTAACTGATAAGACAAGTAAGAAAAAAATAAACATTTAAATTTCTCTTATTTTATTGGCTTAAAAACAAAAACAGATTTTGTACACACTTTACTCATTTAATGAAAAAATATCTCTCATGATTGCATGGTTTAATGGTAAAATTCTATGCATTGTTTACTAAAGTCAAACAGTTATAAGCCAAACATTTTTTGTCAAAAAAAATAAAACTTTTAAATGCTATCAATTCCCGTTTTTATCCTAACCTATTTATTACTTAACGTAGAATGTAATTAAACATAAATTTACTTAATAATAAATTATTTACCAGGGTAATTTTGGCTGATTTTGAACAAGAAACTAGCGGCTGCGACACATATGTGACGTAATAGACTGCTACGCACTGATTGGCTAGGATTTACGAGGTAACCTTTAGTCTAATGATCTTGACCAAAACTAAGCTGGCCGTGACTTGAGGCACGTTAAATTTTATTTAAAAAATCCACTACCTATAGAACTCGGAAGCGTAAAGTTGAACAGATAAACCGTTGTTGCCAAATGTTCAGATTAAAAATAAAGAGCTTTCAAAAAATACACATTTTTGTTTTTTTTTTTTTATATTTTATAACAGCGCCATTATATTATGATTAAGAACAAATGGGAGATAACATGTAAGCCAAAATATTTTTAAAAATCATAAAAACAGCAGAAAATCCTAAGTGGCTTAATTACCAATTTCATAATCGGTTCAGTATTTCCGAAAATTATCCCTTACAAAAAAAAAACAATTTTTAACTTTTTATTTATAATATTAATATATAATGGTAGGGGAGCCCAAGAGGGGATTTCGGAATTTACTACAGCGCGGAAGATTAATATACCGGAGGATACCTTGTACCCTATTAAGTACCTCCACCAAATATGAGCCCCGTATACAGCGCCGATCATAAAAAAAAACAAAAATATATACATCAGAAATTGTCGAGCGCGAGAGATTAAGATAGGGTAAGTTAATTAATTACATGCCAAACAGTGTATATTTCACTAATCTGACAATTTGATAATAACGTAAAAAAACAGAGGGCTACAAAGAAAAACGTCAGATTAACATTTTTGAGCGTGGCTTTAGGGATAACGAAAAATATATAATCCGATACAAACCGAAATATTAATAGATATTATTTTTTTGACATATTAAAAAGTATATAGCCACTTCTCCCACCGATGAAAAGGTATACATTAAATAAACTTTTTTTCTTCTTATCATTTAAGCTTTGCAGCCCGATAGGTCTCTATGACTCCCGAGTAAATTTACATTTAGCATCATGGGCTACCCTTTAACTATTAAAAAAAAACTGCATCAAAATCCGTTTAGTCGTTTTAAAGATTTTGGCATTCATACATACAGACAGAAGCGAAATCGACTTTGCTTTCTACTATGTAGTGATTTAATACCCCACATAAAGGTAAAAAATAATCAGTGGCGTAGCTACTATGTGGCTAGGTGGGGCAGTGCTCCAAAAGGACCCTCGGGGTTAGTAAAGAAATAGTGAAAAGAGAGAAAATAAATGAGAGTAAAATAAAGGGGAGGACCATTTTTTTTCTCTTCACATCTTTTGAGGTCTTGATTACCATGAATAAAGATACATCAAGAAAATAGGGGAAAGTAGTAGAAAAATATTGAGGACCTATTTTTTTGCTCTTTAAATTTTTAGGGGCCCCAATTTTTTTTTTTGCCCCAGGGCTCCTCTGCTGCCCCAGCTACGCCTCTGAAAATAATTCAGGTCTAAAAGAGCAAGCTAATTTATTCTGTTGATGTTTTGTCCTAAAAACTTTTTAATCAGGTTGTTTTAACAGTAATAAGTTACATTTAATGTAACAAACAACATTTTTTTTGTAAACAGGTAGCAGCTAGGTAATGTGTGATACAGGTCAGAAATTAAGTTATTTGACAAAAATTTAGGCCGATTCCAACCAAAGGGTTTTAACCCAGTGGTTTTATACCATGGGAAAAAGGCGCTAACTTTTAATATTTACCCATGGTTTTTCCATGGGCGTGTGTACCATTTAATTTCACCAAAACTATATTTTCCGTTCCGTACCGTCCGTCCGAGCCGACGTATGTGCGCATACCTAAAACCGAAAATGCCTGGAAAGTAAAAAAATAGCGAAAACTCTCCTTTTTTCTACACCATTTACCTATATCAAGTTTCATTTTGATATGTCTAAAGGTACTCGCACACATGTACAGTATGTACACTTTTGTGGCGCAACTTTTGGTAGCGGGATAATAAATGAACTTTATGTTCACACACGCGTGCAAATGTGAATAAAGTTCATTTATTATCCCGCTATAAAAGTTGCGCCACAAAAGTGTACATGTATGCGATTACCTTAATACTCTAGGATTTATAGCTTGTCTAATAAATTCGGTATAGGTCCAATATACATAAGTATAAGTATTCTTTCAAGACATGATTTGTGAATAAAAACTGATAAAAGTAAAACTAATAACATTCTTTTGAATCCTATGTGGCTAACTTTATTCTGAATGTTTTTCAATATTTCAAATGGCATCTGTCACGTGATCATATGAATAGGATCACCTGCAGGTCAAGGAACTGAGAGACGTGAAACTAATCATGTCTCGAAAGAATGCCACTGTACAGGGCTATTCATGTTAAGTGTCCTATTAAAAAATCTACCAAGACTACCAAAAATACATTTTTTACATTTTGGCGCTAAATTTAAATATTATTTCTGGGATTTCCGGTTATACCGGAAGTGCGTATCAACTTGCTTATTTTAAATGAAACACCCAATTTAGTATTACATTTTCAGATTGTACGTTTTGACATAACAAAATTTATTTTTCAAAAAATGGTGTTTGCAGAACCGTAGAACCAAAAATATTTATTAATTTATCCTATATAAAATTCCTTATTAATTAACTAAGTATTTATAAAGTTTTTTAAATTTAATACAGGGTGTTAAAAAAATAAGATTAAAAAAATTGAGAAAACTCTACTAAAAGTCCTTTTTTCATATGGAAACCCCCAAATTTTAGAATTTTAACTTCTGAACCCAAAAAAGGTAAATTTGTTTAAAGTTGTGTATTCCTAAAAGTTGCAGATATTTCCAATAAAATATTTTTATTTGTCAAATAAGGTGCATATTTAAAATTGAGTCATAATAATGTATTCCTAGTTAGCTATAATAGCGTTAAATGAAGACGCAGAATAACATATATTTCTTTATTATTTGATTGTCATTAAACGCCATAAACAACAATAATGACATTATTTAAATTTGCAGCTTATTAGCCAAATAAAAATATTTAATTGGAAATATTTCGAAAACTACAACTTTTAGGAATAGGCAACTTTTTACAAACTTACCTTTATTTTTGATGCTTTTTTAGATAAAATTATAAAGTTTTCATTTTTAAAAATGGACTTTTTGTAGTTTTATCAATTTTATTTTTTAAATTATTTTATAAACACGTATATTTATATTTTTTAACCTTTGACTGCTGACTTGGTTTTTACAACGCTACTGGTGATGTGGGGCCTCACAGGCCTTCACATTATTAGTCGTATTTTGTAGAATTATGTTACGGGCACTGATTCTTATCTTATTTTATGATAACTACATATATTTACCTATAATTAAAACAATCGAGATATAAGAAATTATCTTATTTTTATTATTAGAAATTCTTAACCATTAATAAACTATCAAAAACTTAACAAATTGACTTCTTCTACATTTTTGTGAAAAACATAACAAAACATGAACTTCTAACTCAAATTATACTTTTTTATACGTAATTTAGACATATTAAAACAATAAAACCAAAATTTTTTCTTCGTAGCTTGCAAATTAAAAAAAAAACCTTGGGCCTGAGAGGCCGCGACTATACTTTGCGTGGACCATACTTACCTATTTCGCTGCGGCCGACACAACCTTCCCCCTTTACGGCGTGGTGGCAATTAAACCCTAGAAAGGCTTTGAACTAAACTCGAAGGTACTGAGTTATGTTTCTTCTCGGGTACGGTACTGAGGCGCACAAATGCTGGGCGCGGGGGAAAGGGGTGAAATCACGTTCCTTGTCATTCGCTCGGCCTCTCAGGCCGCACGTCACCAGTTCAAGCTTAAACTTTATAAATACTTAGTTAAATTGGGACCTTTTAAATTTTATCCCTAATTAAATAATAAGAGACTTTTTATAGGATAACTTAATAAATATTTCTAGGTCTGTAAAAGTCATCGAATAAATTTAAATAATTCAAAAATGCTTGGACTTAGGTACAGGACTTGATACAGATAATATGCTAAGAATTTCATGTAGAATCCAGAAATGTAATAATATATAGGGTTTACTATTTAAGATAAGCAAGTTGATGCGCACTTCCGGTATAACCAAAAATCCCAGAAATGTGAAAAATTTGCCATATTAAGATCAGTATTATTTAAATCTAGAGCCAAAATTTAAAAATTGTATCTTTAGTAGTTTCCGTTATATTTTAATAGGACACTCACCGTGAATAATATGGTATATTCATCTAAATAAGTTTGCCTATGGTTCGGAACTATGGAAATCGGCATGGACACAGCATTAAAGAAAAAAACTTTCATTATATTACCATTAAGAGGCCCACAGACGATCAATATCATTGCGTAAAATATTTTACAATAATATTGCTAATCGTCCCCAAACAGTGCATTATTTTTGTGCAATGACTATATTTAATATATTGCTTGATTGATTGACAAAATATATTGTACAACCTTTCAATATAAACCACACACGCTCAATATTAATGTACAATATTTGCGCAATAATATTGATCGTGAAAAAAAAATGATTAATTTTTAACAAAGAAATATCTTTTTTGTAAAATCGACGTATTTTTTACCCGATTATTTTTTGTTCAAGGTCTAGATCAGTGCCGGATTGGGCTTGAAGCCAGTGAAGCGACTACTTCAGCGCTGTTAAAAAAGGGGGCGCAAAGATTGGGTGGACGAAAGTAGAAGCACTGGGCTGAGCAACTTGAAAATACCTTTAAGGATTTTTTTGCTCTTCGAGTTCTCATGGATGAAAAGGCGTAAAAGGCTTCTGTCCGGCACTGGTCTAGATTATGCCATATTTTTTTTAGTGTTATTGATCACTTTAAAAAACATTAATTTAAGTGATATTTCGGCAGTAACGACCTCGCCGAGCCTCATTTTTAGCCATAAAAAAAATATATTGAGTGATAGAATTCCAAATGTTGCTACATTTTTATTGGAAATTTCCTCGTCTTGCATGCAAGGCCGCAGTTATTTTGTATGTGTTAATATCCATTTGAGAATTTTTCAGTGGAATTTTTTAATTTCATTATCTGGCGTTCGCCAAATCGTCAACAATAAGACAGGTGTACAAAAACTACTTGGAATTTCTAGCTAGGCAACTACACACATATACTGATCAGATGATTTATGACAGTAATGTTTTCGGTTTTTGGGTTTTTCCTTGGAAAAAATGTGAATGTGACGTTTTGAGGCGACGTTTGAGTCCAACAAATTTTTGTTTATTTTTGTAGGTACCCGTTTCGCCGCCGACGTCATTTGAAGACATGACGTAGAAATCGGAATTCAAGTCAGGGGAACTAAAGGTAAAAGTACACCGATAGCGTCAACACTAGGAGAAAGAAGGCCAGAAAACGCGGCCAGTGCGCGTTTTTGGTACGACGCTCAGCTGTCATGGCCATTATTCTTGCGGTTTTGCAGGGCCTAGCGGCAGTAGTTTATTACTTTTTTGGATGGCAGTTCCTGAGTACAATTAGTTATAGTTGCTGTGGTAGCTTATTTAGCTTGGCAGGTCATTGGAAATGGTTGTATGTTGCTATAGTTACAGCGCCCTAGAGACTATGCGGTAAGTCTTCTAGACATATTTCCTATAGAAATAGGCCTTTAGGTCAAGGCGGTCAAGGCTAATGAACTTCTGATAGTGCAGCCAAAATTTGTAGATATGATTTGTATATTTTATAACGATTTTATTTTTTTGCTACAAATTCTTGAATTTGTGCATTATTTGAATTCAAGTGTATTAAAATTTAAAAAAAAAACAATATGTTTCGATTTTTGTTGTTCTTGTGTTAGACAAGAATAAAAGCTGTAAATATATAAACAAGAAATATAAGTTTAATTTTAAAATATATTTAAATAGATTTGCTAAACATTTATAGCAGCTTAAATTATTGTTTTTTATGCCTACAGACCCACCCCTCCTCGTCTAGTTACCCCAGTGCTTATACCTAATAGTACAATAAAGACAAAAGATCTCCCTGGTACCTTTTTTTGTCAATGCTGCAGCCTGGAAGCCCTCCCTCCCATAAGACTCTGGACTTAGTATTTGCATCTATACACATGTATCCTCCATTTTTATTTTTGTCAGGTGTACTCCCTAGATTTTTCATTCAAGGGGGTTAAATATAATTTCCTGGGTAAAGACATTTTACCTAAATCTACATACTTATGTATGTAGGTTAAACAAATTTTTTTCTGCAATTTTTTTAGAATTTTTTTAACTCCTAATACATACCACCTTGCCACTTTAAAATGTTCACTTCAGAATTTTCATCAATGTGTGGGAAATAGACAGTCTAAAGCAAACAATACAGCAAACCTGATGGGTCACCCTATCCAAAATGTTTACATGCAGGCATTCTTTATGTAACCTTTTCGTGCTAGTGTTCAACAAACTGATGAGAGTCGAGCCATTTCCGAATGTAATACCTACTTAAAGAAAGTTAGAATAAAAAATATTTGTTTGGTTACATTTTTTGACAGTATTAGTAAATATACAAGGTGTTTCAAAAACAAAGTTTGTTTTCTCAAGTAAGTTTTTTTAAATAAAACACCTTGTATATTTTGACAGATTTTGACTCTTATTTGAATTCTATATTAAAAATGTGCTGGTTTTTGAAATATCAACAATCGGTGATGAAATGGAGAAAGAAAATAATTAGGCGTTGAGATAGAGGGCATGCGCGGTTTCCTATCTGGGGAGTCAGTGAAACCCACAAATTTAAATTTGTCATAAAGGTAAATGTTTGAATGTTCCCACCATATGGACAGCTTTTTTATTATTAATTTAAAAAAAAGGGAAAATTTTGATTTTATATACAGGGTGCGCAAAAACTTTTAAAACATGATTTTTTTCCTAAATTTTTTAATTTTTAGGCAAAATGTCATTTAGAAAATCTGTTTGGAATAAAGTTTCTAATCGAAAAAAATAATAAAATGTTGTGTGTAATTTGAGGAAAAGCAGGTTAATAAGAGTTTTTGATGGACAATGGCCTATTGGGAGACCAATAAATAACGTATAAATAAAAATAAATAAGAGTTTTTTATGCTACTTTATTATAAAAATTTAAAATAATTTATTTAACCAACAACACCAAAATCAGTTTCATGAGACTTTTTGATATCCCTGTAAAATTAATATAGTAATTTAAATGGCTATTCTAAATAAATGTTTTAAATGATATTTTGCTTAAAAATTAAAAATAAAGTTAGTTTACTCATCATTTTTTCAAGTTTTTTCGTACCCTGTATACCAAACCAGCATTTTCTCTTCTTGAATCATATTTTTGTTACAAGCACAAATTTTTATCGGGAGTAACTTTTTCTCGATTTTTTGTTTTTATCCATTTGTCCTCTTTTAAACCCCATTATTTGTGGACTGTCTGGATAATATAATGAAAATGCATTTTTATTTTAGATAAAATTTTGGATTTGTATTTCAATTTAAATTTTTCTATATCAATATCAGATTTTACAGCAATAATATTTAAAACGCCTAGTCCTCATCTTGGACCTTATATTTGCCCAGCGGCCATCTTTGTGACGTCATTGGGTCTAAGCTACTAAATTTTACAAAATATAACCACAAACAATAATCCTGGTTTTATGCTGCATTAAAATGTGTATGATACTCTTATTTCTAATAAATAAATCCAACCAAAATTTTAGCACGGTGGCCATCTTTTGACGTAATAAGTTAATTAAACTACCGAATTTAATGAAGTATCATTCTAAACAATAATCCTGATTGTATGCTAAATTATAATTTATATTATACTTTTATTCCTTACACATAAAACTAGACTGAAATGGTTAACTACGATTTTCGCCCGGCGGCCATCTTTGTGACACCCTAGCTTCACTAAGCTGGGTGTTTCAAAAACAAAGTTTGTTTTTTAAGTAAGTTTTTTTTAAATGAAACACCTTGTATATTTTGACCGATTTTGACTCTTAATTAAACTTTATATTAAAAATGTGAATTATTGCTGGTTTTTGAAATATCAACAGCACAATGATGAAATGGAGGAAGAGCCAGAGGGGCATGTGCGGTTTCCTATCTGGGGAGTCAGTGAAACCCACAAATACAGAGTGTCTACTTAAGTTCCCACCATATGGACAGCTTTTTTATTATTAATTAAAAAAAATCATTCTTTATAAAAATTCTTGCTTGTAGAAAAAATACGATTTATGAAGGGGAAAATTTTGATTTTATATACAGGGTTCGCAAAAACTTAAAAACGGGATTTTTTCCCAAGAGTAAACTATAGTAGGGGAGCGTCATAGGGACTCTATTGGGTTGCAAAGCTTAGATGATAAGAAGAAAATAATGTTATATAATGTGTACCTTTTCATCGGTGGGGAAAGCGGCTATAGACTTTTAAATATGTAAAAAATACTGTTATTATTTCAGCTTATGGAAATCGTTCGAGTCATATTGTATTATAAATTTTATGTTATCCCTGAATTATTTTCTTCAAAATTAAAAAAGCTGTGCTCGAAAATGTTAAACTAACGTTTTTTTTTGTAGGCCTCTGTTTCCTTTACGTCACTCTCAAATTGTCAAATTAGTGGAATATACTCTGTTTAGCATGACATTAACTTATCCTATCTTAATATGACGCGCTCGATAATTTCTGATGGATATTTTTATTTATTTATTTATAAGTAATTTATTGAGATATCATAGAAATCCCAAAGAGCAATCGCTTAACCAAAAAGGTAACAATAATTCTTATCTTTTGTATTGGTGTTTAAGCTGTCTAGCACACATTTAAGTTTATCTAATTACTTAGAGCCTACCTATGGTAGTTCCCTCTGAAAAAATCAAAATGTAGGTATTTAGAAATTATTGTATAAGTACCATTAAATGATATACATAATAATAATTTGACAAATTTTTGTCACCCTGACGAAGTAACAGAATTGGTTGAACATAATATCTCAAAAGAAATAATGTATTTGTTCAATTTTAATCTAGAAATTCCAATAAAGACACGACATTTGTAAAAGAAGTATATAGGGTGTTACATTTAATAAAAACTTACTTAACAGTGAAAATGAGTACAGAGTTTTTGAGACACCCTAGCTATGTTTACCAATATGTAATTAAAAAGAAACAGCAAGTGTATCAAACAGACATGTTTTTATCCTAAGCTTCTTTTTGTTTTTTGTTTTTGTACAGGAGACGAAGTAATTTCTTGTATAAATAGAGGTACCAGGCCATACTGTATATTAACTTGCAAAAACTATGCTCTCTCCTTAACTGGAGATCAGTAGCTACCGCTCGGTAACCATAGGGCATAATTGTAGCCATAGGTATAAAGATAGTTAATAAAAGAGTAAGCCAATATTTTTTGCTGTGATTAAAAATGATTTACCTAATAGTTGACTTATAATCCAATTGGCCATTAAAAAACTTAAAAAAACTTTCAATCTATTTGGTAAAAACTAGTTGTTAATTAAGGTAGTATTATTTCACTTTGTCAAAATATTATAATTATTTTTTTTTTAATTTTGAAAATATATATTAAAAATAGTACGAATTTTTATTGTTTAACCAAAATTATATTAAGAGTCTTTAAATACTGAAAGTATAAACAAAATAATATTTGGCTTTTCTCAAAAATAAAGATATTGATTAAACTTTTGCCTGTACTGTGAAGAACTATTCTGCCCTTTGCATAAATGTAATAAAAGTTAAGATTACGTTAAAAGAAATAAATTAATAAAATAATAATACAATTTGTTTACTAACTATACGAGAAGATTGAAAACTCTAAACAAAGGTTCATAGGCTTCAAGTAGAAATTATTTTCATAATCAACAGGTAATTCTAATAATGAGACTGCACTTAGGGCAAGAACTGACCTCATGATTCGCGTCTCAAAAGCAAGCTGGTAAACTTTATGCCAAAGGTACTGCTGGATCCGACTAAAAATGTAAAAAAACTTTTTTTATTAAAACTGACTGACAACCTAACTTTGACACGGCAACTTTGTTCAAGGTGACTAACTGATAAGAGATACACCTGTTGGGTGTCATGACCGAATAAGAAAAATATATAGATCATTTACCCATGTAATAAGTATTTATACTTTATTTGCTTTCTGGGGTTTGAAATTTAAACAAGGGTATATTTGGCTTACCTCCCAAAATAAGATATTTCAAATTAAATTTAAATAAGCTTTTATTTTACTGGATTATAATAACCATAATTTCGACCCAGAAGTTTATGAACCATTGTTTAAAGTTTGCAATCTTCTCTGTATAGTAAGTAAATTAAATTTATATTATTATTTTAAATATTTCATTATTTACTTTTTAAAGTAATCTTAACTTTTATTACATTCATGCAAGGGCAGGGATAGTCTTCATAGTATATCAAAGTTTAATTTTCTTAAAACCTTTATTAAATATCTTTATTCTGGAGAAAAGCCAAACATTATCCTATTTAGGTTTGAACTTTCTAGAGAAAACAAATAAACTATAAAATACTGAAAGTTATAATTTAACAGATGAAATGACACGGATCCTATAATTAAACAATATGCATTAAGAATCTTTCTAGAAATACACACACTCAAGCAAAATGTATTGCTTTTTTTGTCTTAGATTTAGGCCGAGTTTATGTAAACTAATTTCATTTTAGTAAGTATTAGTATTAGCGTTAGTTTTAGTATTAACCTAAATTAAAATTAGCCATTTATAAAAAATATAAAAAAGAACTTGAATAAAAGGAGTAACTGGTTTTAACTTTTTTATAGCACATAAGCTAATAATGTTTTTTCCAGTATTTTTCCTTATTTGCGATTTTAGAGAATTTCAAGGTCCTTTCTTAAGAAAAACAAAATTTAACTTGATTTACAAGCACTTTAAATTAAATGAGTGTTTTTGAATGTCGTGACTAATTGTTAATACTAATTCATAAATAAAATTTTGATATATAAGCCCGGCCTTTATCCTCGCATTTGCTTTAAGCAAGTGAAAAGAAATACCTTTTATTAGGTTAAAATATTTTATGAGAGCAATGCAGTTCCACAGTATTATAGCCTATTGTTCAATATTAATAAAAGTAGAAATATTACTGGCTGTAGGTAATAAGTAATAAATATAATTTAATATATTTTGATAAGTATGTACATATTTTAATGGTTAAAACCATAGAAAAATTTCAATTCAGTTATTTTATTTTTACCTGCATTACGAGTATTAGGATTAAACGAGCATATAGAGGATGTCCTTTATCATTAAAAATTATTTAACAGCTACGTCAATTTTACTATATGCAAATGCTTGCGCTTCTAGAATATTGGAGGAGTGTTCCAGTGACGTAGCTAGGTGTACGCATTTTGGACGGTCGCATAGAGCCTCGCGCCGAAGGGCCCTCGCGCCGAAGGGGCCACGAGTACTTTCTATGGTATACCGGATCAGCTAAATAACATAACACATAGGCAATGTGAGGAATAGAGACAATCTAACGTGAATACCCGCATGTAAACATTTCTGATTGGATGAGTCAGATATATCCTTTGTTGTTGCTTTACTGTCCGATATACAAATACCTATTTACTTAACCAGTATTACTAGTTTATATTGAAAGCAGAGATGTCCACTTTTTTCCCATTTATTTTAATTTTCAATGCCTAATAATTATTACATCGATTTAGCAGAACCTAACTGAATTACACTGGATACTTGTTTTCGTGATTTTTTTTTTGCTTTCCAGGGGCAACATATACTAATTAATAAAAAGGTAAAACGTTTTAATTAAAACAGACTTACTTTACTTTTAAAATTTTAGTATTAAGAATTTCAATTACAAACATTTTTTTCGTTTTTCTTAAATTTTTCGCATTTGATAAGAAGTTTAAGTAGTATTTTTTTAAACTATAACTTATTGGAAAAAAGCAAAACAAGTATTTGGGTATTAAAAATATAAATAATTTAGTATTGTATCGACTTATATTAATCATTTTTTTGTTAATCAATTATAAACAAAATCATACCGATGCTGTTAGGCTTATTAGATTAGACCTACTACTACATACTTAGGCCTAAAAACAAGAAGTAATCGATAACTTAATTTTTTATTAAAGTGGCTTTCGACCCTGGTATCATTTTAAATATATTAAATTTATTTTTTTCTTAAGGGCTGTTTTTGTATGTAACGAAGAATGACAAATCCGTCTTCGTGTACGGCGAGACTGAAGAGCGACAAGCGTCAAGCGGGCGATTTGCGAGCGACACCCAGCGGGCGGGCGATAAATAACATGCAGCCTTCGCACTGCAAAAATCGCTCACACGCTTGTCGCTCGCACGTTCTTCAGTCTGGCCTTTCCTTTATCGCCTTTTCACTTTAAGCGGAAGACGGAAAGTCGGCGACGGACCGATGTTACAAAGTGTATAGAGTCTTATAAGACCTTTTACATGTATAGCGGCTAGCCGGGCGACGAAAAACGAGCGAGAGACGGAAAGCACTTTGTCCGCCCCAAATAGTTAGCACGGGTAGGGGGCGCGCGAACCTTTGAGATACATTGTATTTCATTGACACGTTACACGTGAAGCTCTATTGTTCCGGCTTGCGGGTTTCCGATTTTTCTTAGTACCTATATAAAGTGTATCGAGTGACGATTAAGGTGATATTTTTCAGAATTTATTATTATTAATTATTCATAAATGGCGCATAGTAACCTTGATATCAAGTTTTTTTATATTACTGGTGGAAGACACACCTGTGCTGTGGGATAAGACATTAAGTTTATATAGTGACAAAAATGAAACAAAAAAGGCCTGGAGGGAATTTTGTGTCATACTTAAGGATGATTCTAAAGAGGTGGAATCTCTCAATTTAGCGTTTTTGCTGAAGATAATTTTTAAAACGGTTGCTTAAGTAATTAAAAGATGAAATTGACATTCTAAAGTAATTAAAAAACTTCTCCTTATACTCTTGAAGTTCCTCAAATAATGTGTACAATGCACCAATTTTTCCCCCTTCATATTATTAGGGTGCACCCAATAAATCTTTGTTGTCGTTTGCGACGTTGTCGTCGACGCTATAAGACCCACAGGGCGGTAAAGCGTTCGTTTCGCTAGTGTGAAAAGGCAGTTAGTGTGTTTGATTATACTGACCTACATTACTTTTTAAGTTTGTTAAGTTCTGGTTCACCACAATTTCATTTCCTATAAATAAAGTAATAAATATAGATAAAAGTTTAATCTTTTACTTATTACTTTAAAAAAATGAATATGTGAATTTTATTGTGTGCGACTAGAAAGTCTTACATTTTACTTATCTCTTTATTTACTTTTCAATTTATTACGCATTAATTATTTACAAGTATGGTACCAACAACCCATTAACTTTATTTAAATGATAATTAGGTATGTTTTAATAGACTACATCGCAAAACAAGTTTTTCGGTGTGAACAGTATACATTTTTAATGCTGATAATAATTTTTATTTAAATAATTGTGGGGGAAAGTTGGATAATAACATAGGTTCACAAAATAAAAAAGTTGTCTGTGCTGGGTATCCGACAAAAATTTTCTCACGTATTTTCTTCCGCTGAATACAAATCTGAAGTCAAAATAAGGGGATAGAAATAAAAGTGTTGTGTTAAATAAAACATTTTTTACCGAAGGTACCGAAGTTCAATGTTCCATGGGGGAAGGGGGCTATAAAAGTAGAAAATTTTTCCTTGCAAATATACGCGCCTTACCTACACATATCGCATCAGTGGTGTACTCACAGTGTACCGTGGAATACTGGCATGGGCAAAGTCGCATTTGCGACGGCTTTTAAGCAAAAAATTTAAAAACTTACCTCTAAAATAACTTGATGTGCAAAAAGAGCTTTTTGCCCATATTGCACATATACTTAAATATTGTTTTAATTCATCTCATCTATATTAACCACAGTTCTCCAGAGGGGGAACACACCTCCAAAATCACCCCACGCTGGTGAATAATATCACCAAATGTTTAATTTAATTATTACTACTTTTACAAGCTTCCAAAAGTGGTTTCTTTGCTACTTTTTCAAAAATTTCTCTAGCTGCTTGCAAGACATTTCAAAATTTAATATACCACTCAGTTCCGCTTTTAATATTTCTATCCTCGTTCAGTTCTATTCGTCAGTCCAAAGATTTCAAAATCCTTTTAGAATATTTACCGGAACCACCTTGTCGCTTAAAGTTAAAAAATACCATTTGCTTTTTTATCAGAACTTTTAGCTTTTTATTTCAGCACTGTTTAACCGGGAGAAATTACTGTTTGTTCGGGAGCCTGGAGAATGAGTGGCGCAACCGGGGACACCCGGTGAACCCGGAAGGGGTGGCAACCCTAAGGAGGGTACTAGCATTGTTTTTAATAAAGAAAGGAGTTATGTAGCACCTCGTTTTAAATGCCCTTGAATACTCACTTAAGCAACACTTTTTTTTGAAAGTCGGTCCAGTCGTTCCAGACTTAAAAGCTAATTATAGTTATTTTGTATGTGCATATTATTAAAACCTCACTGTTTGTACAGTATTTAAGCCAAATTTCAAATGGTTCTAAGTCTGGAACGGCTGTGCTGATTTCCAAAAACAAAGTGGCGTTGAGAAAGGGACCTTAAAACAAGGTGCTACATAACTTCCCTTCCTAGAAAAAAAAATGCTATTCCCCCCTTGGCACTAGAAATTCGGTTTTTGCAGTTTGACCCCTAGTTTTTACTTCGAATTCGTATTCAGCGGAAAAAATACGTAAGAAAATCTTTGTCCGACACCCAGCACAGACCACTTATTATTTTGACCTGTAATTACTACAAAGTTTCATTTATAAAAAAAATCTATAAGTCGTAGGTAATTTATTTGGCTTCGCCTACAGCTTGAAAAAATATATTTTTTTAAATGTTACAACATTTTTCTTAATAGACTTGTATCTTTTTACCCTAATTTACTTTATTTGTTTGCTTTGTTCTTTTTTTTTATTGTTGCTGGTTTTAATACGTTTCTTTATATCGTTGCTCTGTGTGAGGAAATGTAAAACTCGATTATTTTATTTTTAAAACCCCAAAATAATACAGTAAATTAAACAATGTATCCATAATCATCACCCACAATAATACTTCAATATACTTGCATTAAAAATGTCTGGGTTCAATGCCCGGATGTATATATAGCTCTTGGGGAGGGGGAGGGATTTAGTAAGAAAAAAATGGTATCAAAAATTTTTGAAGAGCAAAAAGAGGCTTTCGCAAAACATCTCATTCCACTGAATTTTTCAACCTCTACATTTTCTTCTACATAATCGCCGGCTGTAAAACCATACAGCCGAAGAGAGAGAAAAAAAGTCCTTATCAATTAAATAATACAATTGCCCCCCTCTTTAATGCTTAAATACGGCATGGCATACCTCTTATAAAAAAAAACGGGAAATTACATGGAATAAACGCAAAAGCTATGCGTGTATGAAATTTTAGTGTTGCCAATTGAAGGGCCCAATGCAAGAACCGGCCAAGTCCAATTTTTAGGCAAAGTTAGTTAACATGACGTTATTACTCAGTATAAAATTACCTTTTGATCCGTGCAAGAACGGTATATGTAACTTTAAAAATAAGCAAATTATTTTTAAAGTTGTAGTAGATCCTGTTTTTGCGCAAGTCAAAGGGTAATTTTATACTGAGTAAAAACATGATGTTAAGTCAATTTTCCTAAAAATTGGTCTTGGCCGGTTCTTGCATTGGGCCCTTCAACTGCTCTTTAGTTTTTGTAATATGCATATGCGCTTAATTATCAGACAAGCGGTATTATCCAACTCTACTCTACTGTATTCCTCCGTTGAACTAGTAATTTAAGAAAACACTAGTGTGACTGCCTTAAAAATCGGTGATTTTTGTGTCATAGTCATTTAAGAAATAAATATTTGTATTTTAATCAATGTTTTCAATTGTGGAGTATACAGTGTGTCCCAGAATAAGTTTTACAAGAGGACAAATAAAACCAAAAATGTTGAATTTTTTAAACGTCTTTTTGGGAAAACTGGTCGCATTCCAAAAACTAATAAATTCAAAATTTTACTCGATTGGTAATATACTAGTTATAACTAAAAATATGAAAAATGACAAAAACATAAACTATCTTTATTTTAAAAAAATAAGACTAAATTGAATAAGTAAATGCAGTAGAGAATTTAATTTTATATCAAAATTTAAAGTTAAAGCATGATAGTATAAAAACATGTCAATTTTACGCATTAACACCTTCTAAAAACATGGCTAAAGGCAGCGAATTTTAAAAAATATTTAAAATTATTAAAATTTCTTTAAATTTTGCTCCTCTTGCTCATTAATCAGGTTGTCATGAGTAATGTAAAAATTGCCATTTTTTTAACATAAAATTTTATTCTGTATAACATTTACTTTCATAATTTTGTTCTAATTATAAAAATAAGGTGATTTACTCCTGGCCATTTTTATATTTTAGTTATAAATCGGCCTTTATAATGACGATTAGTGTAATTTTATTTATTTCTTAGTTTTGGCCCATGCGAACAGCTTTCCCAAAATTTAAAAATGTTTGGTCCATTTTTCCTCTTGTAACACCTATCTTGGGACACACTGTATACATATTTGGGTATATATATAGGAAAGTTTCAGGTTGCTGCACTGATTGGTGGCCTCCACAGTGCTTTGAATGAAAATAAGTGGGTGCTATTTTTAAAAACTTAGACTGTCAAAAAGTATATACACATTCAGCTAATTCAAAAGGTTCATGAGTTGAGCAACAAAGCTGGACAGATGCGTCACCTTATTTACATGCCGGCATTTTTTGGTTAATCACTTTCTGTTAGTGTTCCACACGCGTTAAACGTTCTGCTTTCCACGCAGGGCCTTCAATCCCTTTGATTTGGCTAAACGTGTATATCAAAAACATGTTTTGCTCAAAGTAGGGTTTCCTTGAAACTAACATCAAGACATGAAAGAATGAAATCATTAAACACTATTTTTAATTTTCTAAATTTTTTTAAAATCTTTAACATATTCTTTACAATTATTTATAATATGTATTAAAACAGGTTAAATTTTAAATTCTTCGAAGAATTACCACTGAAAAACAACCGAAAACATAATAGCTAATAAAATGTACAATGTACATATGTACTAATTACCATTACCAATGTACACAAATGGGAGACAAATATTTAATGAAATTTATGGTTTTTCTTTGAAATTACATAATTACTTATACAGGGTGTCTAGTAACTTAACCGACACACTTTAAGGGGTGATTTTACAAAAATTAAAAAAAAAACATGGTTCAAAGAGATAGGACTGCCCGAAACGTTGTCTGAATATTTATAAATACATAAATACAATGGAAGTCCGAAATCCCTTTAGTATCACTCTATGAAGAAATTGTCGACTACATTCAAACAGACTTTTTTTATTTATATATATTTTTTTGTAGCGTAAGACGTCAACTAGTTATGCCAATTTGTTTTCGGTATTAAAAGAGGTACACTAAAAATGTATTGTAAATTCACATCGTTGGACGTTGGTTGCTTTTAGCAAAGGTCGGACGTGTCAAAAGTTACAACTGACTTTACCAACTTGAACAGTATTTGTTAATTTTACATAGGTTATATGTGATATTACACTCAGACATGTATCGGTGTGTTATTAGTTGGTTTTATCAATAATAATACATGTTTAATGTAATA